>PVMI01078251.1:0-15471 GCA_008528875.1 Aulacorthum solani
AAATATAAAAAGGTAAAAAGTGCTAAATCGTGTTACGGCCGTCAGATCAGAGCCCTAATTTTTATTTTACTTTAATTAGTGCTGGATTGTGGTGACTAAACGGTTAAAACGGGTTTGTCCTTTTTTGACCTTCATGTGCCGTTGTCCCGAAAAACTACTAACGGGATGCTTTTTATCCCATTTTTCCATATTATTACAATGTATATCTTTAAAATGAATCTCAAATCAATTTACAAAACAAATATATAACAGTTTTATAGACAAAGTTATTATTTATAAATAACAGATAATAATTTTCGTGGTATATGCTGGTCGAAGGCCGATGCCGATAAACAATATTGAGATATAATGTTGTGCGGATTATGCTCTACAAACTAAAATAAAATGCATTCACACATATTCTACACTCTACAGTTGTGTGCTTTGCAGTGGCGCCGAACTACTATTTAGTAGGTGGTGCTGGTGCAATTGTACAAACAACAATTTTAACCACCCACCCACCCCTACCCAGATACCCACAAAAATATTATTTCCAATAAAACTTTAATAAAATATTGTTTTATCTACTATAGCCATAGTCTTCTATTTATTTGCATAGTATATATTATTTTAATCTATGCTATTTGTTTCTACTTTCTACTAATTACTTGGCAGTTGGCCATCAATTATCAAAGTATTAACACGTTCATATTAAGTAGGTACTTACTGGCTACTAAGTGTCAGTTTTTCAAAACTATGCAGACCTAGACACCCAGTACTCACCCCCCAAATTGTAGGTGGTGCAAATTAAGTACGTGTTCAGCGCCACTGTGTGTAGGTGTGAATGCATAAAAAGAAGTTTCTTTTTGGTGGGAGGGTTTTTTTTTTTTGAGTGGACGGGACAACAGTATTTAAACATTTTAGAGTTGACGCGATGGTCCCATCATCCAAGCCACGAGCCAGTTGGTTTTATATCATTGATTTTAAACACTTTATATAGTATTGACTATATATTATACAATATCGGTCCTACGTACTAGGTGCGTTTATAATACGGTGATGGCACATTCTGATGTACCTAGCATCCTTTTAAAGTTTTTAAGTTTTATGGATATTATACTTATATTTGAGATATAGGTAAGTCAATGAGTAAAAAAATGATTTATTGTAGGTTTACTAAGTGTGAATGATTAATTAATCGTGGTCCTGTAGCACACTAGTACCGTTGTAGCACGACTAACTTCTAAGCACGATTAAAGATATAGGTGGATCGAACAAAAATCGCTAAAAAATGACCTATTACTTACACCCGCACGGCACAACGGCCACGGCCACGGTAGGTACCTAGACCGCTAAATAGGATGTATGTACTCATGCGCTATGCAGTTATGCCCAAACTAATCGAAAGAGAGCCAAAGTCTATATTCAACAAAACGTATAAAGACAAATGTTGGGTGAATATGTCAATTATATTAGATACCTTGATATTTATACATTTTGAATAATAAAAAAAAATAAACAACAAATCTATTATCGCATTGAATCGTTAACAGCTATTTTTAGAATTTAAAATATTATGACAAATCATATCATACCGTATTAATCATGATAAAATAAGTAGGTATTATCACTGCTTTAATAGTTTTCTCCTGTATGAGCATCTCCTTCACCTCCAGCCACGACTGCCGTAGTTCACCACTTCTGATAGATTGATTTCTGTTCATGTTATACATGACAGCCAATAAGCAGCGGGCAACTGCGATCCAGGCGAAGTAAAGAGCGGAGGATGCGTATCAAAAAACTGCGATGATACCTATCAATTTAGTCCTGGTATTAATCAATTACCTACTTACCTATTACCATTTACCTAATGTATCTCCATTGTCCGTTTATGCACTCGCTAGCCGTGTACTGTGTAGTACGCGCTGTGGTACTGTGGTGTGCTGGTGTCCGCTGTGCAGACATAAAGTTCTTAGAATTAGATATTAATATAAATATTTAATGACAATACCTATATAATAATACTTATAGGTAATTTATAATTATTTTAGTGTGACTGCCCGACGCAACAACTGACCATGTGCAGCGTGCTTCAAGGATTCTGTTGATTTATCATCGAAAATTGACACTCGCAACTCATCGTCTCACCAGTCACCACTTTCTTGTGGTGATATTTAGGTACCATGTTCGCGAGTTAGCAAAATGTAAAAATCGTGTCTTCTCAGTATTGAAAATCGGTTACAACCCTCTCAGACCATCATAACGCTAAATCATGTGTAAGTAAAAGCATAATATTTTACTAAATTTAATAATTTTTGATAATCCTATTTATTTTTCTTATTTACTCAACTAGCTTTTACTTAATATATTTTTATCCTTTATACCTACAAATCATTTCTGTTTTTACTATTAATTAGATACTTACCTATCTGGTTACCTATTAGTCCTACATATAGACTATAATAACGGTTCGTTATAAAATATAAATGTACCAATGAGTAATGATTGTTGATTTATATTGTCATTAGTTAATATTTTTACACAGTAACTGTCACTTTTCTTGCAGTTAATATAAACTAATTTTAATGATTAAAATTGAATTGATGTGTATTTCAGGTTAAGTAAGACTAAATGTAAATACGGGTTTTTTTTTTTTATTTAGAAACTGTGTGAACCATTAGTTTTGACAATTACAAACATATAAATATATAATAAGATACTTAAAATATGGTTTTTAGTTTTATTCATTTTCCAATATGTTTATTTTACACAGGTGTTAAATTGAATACTATGGAAGTTAAATGTTGGGATGCCTATATTTCATATTTTTATTCATTTAAGAACTTTTATATACAAAACAAAAATGATCAACAGGCTATTCAAGATATAACAACAAGTCTTCAACTTCTTGAAAATGAAGATTTAATGCCAGTTTCCATGACGCCCGGAGATCTAATTGCTGCAAAGTATGAAAATGATGGTCTTTGGTACAGAGCTAAAATTTTAAATATTGAGGAAAATGCTTTCACTGTTCAATTTATTGATTATGGAAATTCAGGGTTATCATCAAATCTTAAAATACTACCAAAAAAATTAGCTTGTTACCATGCAATGGCCTATCATTGCATGCTTGATGATGTGGACCATGAAGAATATGTAATTACAACTGTAAATGATATATATGATTTAATTTTTGACTTTTTAGGATCTATTAAAGTAACTGTAAATTTTTTAAGCAATGAAGAAACCTATTTGGTGAATATGAAGTGGGATGATAGATGTATTAAAACATTAGTAAATAATATTATTTTATACGGAATTACTCCTAAGACATATGAAACCTTGAAGGCAATTGATCAGTCTGGTGCAAAGATGGTTGTGAATCTTATTTATACTCAGTCTATTAATGAATTCTATGTAGAAACTGAAGATAGTAAAGAAATACAAAATAAAATTGAATATATACTTGAAAATGAAACTATTTGGGAACCGTTGACTGAATATAAAATTGGTAAAATTGCGATTGCAAAAAGTATAACTGACAATAGATGGTACAGAGTAAGGCTTTTAATGATACATGAGGAAGGTGAATGTACTTGTTATTTCATAGATTATGGAGTTCAAGACAAATGTTCAGAATTTTATGAAGCTATTGGTTATTTAAAATCGGCTCCTCCATTTATAAAACTATGTTCATTACATATTCCAACTACGAAAAAAAATAAAAACCTGTTAGAGTGTTTATCAAAAAGTTTTACAAATGAAATGGAACAATACAAAAATAAAAAGGTGACTATAACTGTGGTTAAAACTGGTGAACCAACTGTAGTTGAACTCTTTGTCGATGATTTTAATGTGGCTAAACTAATCGAACCTATTCCTGTGATTGTATTTAATATTATTCATTTGAATATATTAACAGTTCAAGTAAATTCTCCTAGCAGACGATATGTAATGACTGAATTAAGTACAATTAAAACTTTAAATCCTGTTGAAAAACCAAAATATTGTAAAATGTATGGAGCTTTGGTAAACAATCACTGGTATCGTGCAGAATTAAAAAATAAGTTTAAAGGTTCTATGGATATAATGTTAGTGGATATGGGAAGTAGTGTGCTTAATGTAGAAAAACTATTCGAGCTTCCTGAACACTTACAAGATATTAAATACTTGACTTTACGCTGTTCACTTGGGCTAGATGAGAAATATTTCAGTCTTTTTAAACTGAAACAAATATGTAATAGTAAGACAGAGTTTATGATGATAGTATTAGAAAACAATAACATAGATGGTCATTTTATACGTTTATTTTTGAAAGATGAAGATGTTCTGACAATCATTAAGAAAGATTGAATAAATAATTGTTATGTTGTATATTTTTGCATGAATTTTTTTATTCATACACATTAATTCTAATTAATTAACTTATTTATTTATTAACATTTTCACTATTGTAATGCATCCAAAAAAATGAAAACTCATCATAACTTTTTATTTACAAAATGCATGGTTCAATCTGAATACTTTTTTGGTATCGCTTATAGACATTATAATTAGATCTAAATACTCATTAAACAGTTTGATAATTATGTCGATAAAACTAATAAATCTGACAATTTTAAATGCTTAATGCCTAAATAATAAAAACTGGTTATAGCATTATACTAGATTGAGTTTTTTGCTTTTATTAAAATATAAATGGATCTTAACTCTAGACAACAAAAACCCAACAAAGGGGAATTGATAAAGATTAGGACAATAATTAAGTTGAAGAGTTCAATTCAAAAAAAAACCTTTGGTAAATACGTCTTAGCAAATTATTGTAAATAATTTACTAAAATTAATACAACCAGTCCATCAAGTTTTGTTCTTTGAGCTATCAGATTTTATTAGAAGAATCACAGATCCAGAACATCTACTATTATTTAAATTGAGGTAGGTAACTAATTTTTAAGTATATAATTTGACGATACAACTGTAGAAAATAATCCCTATATCCCCTATACAAAATTACCCTGAAGAAATGCTGCTATATGTTGTAGCATGGAAATTTGTACAAAATTGCATTTTGGAAAGGTCACGAATAAGTTACTCAGAACACTGAATACGTGGAATTAAATGTTGTCACACCTGAAATATGTGAATTCAATGGACATCCAAAATTTTCAAAAAAGCGGCACATGCAAATATACTATAATACTTAAGTATTACAAATATAATATTAATAATAATAACCATTCATTTAATTGTAGGGGGACCTTCTGGATAGGCAACTGCATGAATGGATAAGCCAAGTACATGACTTTGGGGATTCTGATGAAGATAATATAAGAGTGGTCAGATTTGGCATTTATAAAGACATGTGTAACTTTTAATTTGTTATATTTGAATTATCTTTTGTCCGGACGATCCTTCATATTAATTAGTGTAGTTTTGATGATTGGCATTCTACTGTATTCATACTATATCTATTATCTATGTTAATAGTATGTATTTTAGTGGTTGTATAATATAAAATTGGTTTTCTTAAACAACTTTAACCAAATTATGGACTAAAGAACACATACACACTCATTTTATGACATTTAGGTTCTTGGATTAGAGAGCATATTTTTCTAGACTAGAACTATGCATGTACATTTTTTTTAAATACCCGTCATCTGTATGAGTATAAATTTACAAAATAATTAACGTACAATAGATTCATAAATTGAGCACTAAAAATGGCAACTTTAGCAATATGGGTGATTCTGAAATATCTAATACCATTAAAAGATACATGTTCATTGAAAATAGATTCTGAAGTTTTAGGTTGAATATAGCACCAATACATTTCGGGTTTTATTCACACCAACTATTTCATAATACAATATGGGTACTTATTTGGATTATCTATGAAAAATAGACTTTTAAGGGGTACATCACCACACTTTATCTGTTATTATAACACTAGGTACTCATGTGTCTTAAACGTACCATCAATAAGCAATTAAACAAGGAATGGCTTTAGCATTGGAGATTGGTGAATGGGTATACATATATCAACAGTAAAGGTGAAAATAATGTTTGAAATCTAGGGGGGGGGGCTCCGTAATATAATAATATTGAATATGCTTAAAAAAAATGTAGGCAATGTTTGGGGAAGAAGGGCTATTGAAATTTGGGACCTTAAGCCTTCCCCCCTATTTGTACTTATGATCCAGTCATAAATAAATAGATAATCACCAATAACTATTTTAGTGTTAAAATGTACCTGTGTACTGTAAGTATTATACATAAATAGGCATGATTAATACATTTTATATATTAAATAGTATATTATATATAAAAACAAACATTAACTATACTACAAAGATTTATATTAATTATCTTTTTTGATGCCTCCAACAATTTTTGGATTATACTTAAACGTCTTAACCGGTGCTGCTCGACCGGCTTGTGTGAATTTCATGTGATCTAACCTTTCCCTTTCTTCAATTTCTTTTACGACTTGCATATTTTTCCACGCTATGAAAAAATGTGCAAAAGATTATTTTATGAATGTTATGTGTTTAAGAAAACAAAGTAAAATTTCTTACACTCTTTAAACTCTCCGATGACTCCTTTCTTTTTTGACTTTGGTTTTTCTATATTCCTCTTTTCTTCTATATTAAAATAATTTCTTACACTTGGTATTTTCAAAAATAGTACTTGGCCTAGTGAAATAAAGTTAGTAGATGCCCAATATAAACATACTGCCTAAAAACAATAAAAATAATAGTGATTAACTGATATATTACACTAAATTTGTTTTTCTTAAAACTATACAATATGTCAAGCAACATTGATTTTAATCCAGTATTAACAAAAATGAATATAAAATATAAAATCATATTAAAATACAATTTAGAATATAAAATATTAAAGACTTATCTAATTAAATGATAAAAACGAACAGAATATCTGGTAATTAATAAAAAAAATATAGACCATAATCCTTTAATATCAATGTTGCTTCGAGAAAGTTAAAAAAAATATATATTTAGTTAAATTGATACTCACACATGGGAAATTCACAATAAAAGGAAACACAACAAGAGGTAATACACGAACTCCATATTTAAGATATTTTCCAAATCCTACACCTGAAGAAGCAAGTTTACCAATATCTGCTCCAAGCTAAGATGTTAAAAAAATAAAAATAAATGTAAATATACATAATTTCTGTAGTCACATTATAATACCTCTAATGTCACGCCAAGAGTAATAACAGTAACAACAGGCAATATGAAATACTGGTCAGGCAACGTAATATCAGAGAACCACCAAAGACCACCATATTTAAAACTTTCTAAAGGTAACATTGCCATTCCTCGTAATCCCAAAAACATACTTAAAAATATAGGAAACTACAAAAAAAGTATATTATTATTTAAAGATCAATTTTTAGGATAGAATGTAAATTACTTGAATAGCTGGTAGTATCATACCCTTCAATGGGTTTACTTGATTCGTTTTCATAAATAACATAAGTTCTTGTGAAGCTCTTGCCACTAAAAAAAAAATCAATTTAAATACCTTTTACATCATTATTTAATATTTTCATTAAAAGTACAATTTAATAAAAAAAGTTTTGATATTTTCATAAATTATAAGTTTTGAAGCCAATTATCTTCACAATTATTGGTTTCAATGGATTTATAAAAATATTTTACATGTCTATGTTTTCCTCCATCCATAAATCAAGAAAATAACTTTTTGACACCAATTTCTATAATAATCATATTAAATTGTAGAAAAAAAACATTCAAAAAGGAGAAACTGAAAGTTGTTACCTAGTAAATAATTTATAAATACTGGGCACTGGCAATTTCAAGTAGTCTACTAAATGCTAACTAAAAAAATATTTTAGGTAGTTATAAAAGTCGTACTAAACTGATTAGCAAAATATCAATTTTATTATTTATGATTACGACCAATAATAAAATTGTTTGATAATACCTACAATTATTTTTATTTCATAAAAACATGACTATAATTACATATCATATATATTGCTGTAGGCATGCCCCCATGCCGGACGCCTATAGGTAAACTTTAGGGGAAGGGACAAAACAAATGTCTTAAAACACAAGCTACATACAGGCCAAAATATGTTATTACTATATATGAATACCAATATGCTTTTATGCTAAGTTGTAACATAAAACAATATTGCTCTATGGTATTAATAACTTATACTTGTATTATTGTATACATATTACATAATAAATACCTACAGTAAAAAAAAAGTAATTCAAATGTGATGTATTAGGTATTTGGCATAAGTATATTATAACTGCAAGTTTCTTCATTTTATCCTAAACTTAATGTTGTCAGATGTCATTAGTATTGTCGTTCTGAATAAAACTATCTGTATAAAAGTTCTTTCTATCACAACAATGTTTATTAAATTATAAGTTTATCATCAGCCACTTGAAAGAGATTTTTATACCAATATCAGTAATAAAAAAAAATAAACAATTTACTTTCATAAGGATTTCCATGTAATCGAGCTTCTGTCATTTTTTCTTGGTATGCTTGAATCTGAGGCATATTATTATTCATCTTTGCAGTATGGCGTTGAGACGTAACTACTAAAGGAAAAACCAATAAACGCAATATGGTGGTACCTGTAAGAAGAGATACATTTTCTGTTATCATATAATTTGTAGGTAACAATTCCATGCGTGACACTATGAGTTTCAACTAGTATAATAAATGTCAAAAACAGTTGAAAATAAATATTTCTAAGACTGGTCCTTTTTAAACAATGAACACTCTTTTGGTCAAATTTAATAGATTTCAAATTGAACTTAAAACAACTATTATTTGAGATTCTTTTAATTAAATATTGATTTATAAAACACATTTTTGTATTATTAGATGTTCATTTGATTTAATAAGTACTTGTTGTTAAGAAATAAATTGTTAAATGAATACATTCTTAAAACAGTTTATCATGAGAAATGTTTGTCTGTATTCAAATCTTTAAAAATGTACACAATAATGTTTGCTCACCTGCTATAATGGCACCCCACCAGGGTAAACCACAAGAGACATGCATAAATTCTAAAGCATTTTGTAATAATCCTACAGGAGTGAACGAACCAAGTCCTGCACTTTGTAATGTCTGTTCACCTAATGCATTCTGTATAGATATCAACATTTAAATTATTATTATAACAGTTCCTTCCTAATATGTTTATCAAATAAAAAAAAATTATACCAAGGCTATTGCGACTTGTTCGACTGCCGCTTCAACGGGCACTTCTGGTGCTTCAGGTATAATGTCTTCGGTCAGATCCACGGGTTCGCGATTGACTGATGAGAGCACTTCTGGTTGTTCGCGACCATCACCACTACTGTGTCGAACAAACGTGATATTTGTGGCCGACAAGACGTGCCTTAGATCTGGAGTCGTGAATTTGCCAGGAGCAAGTAAAACTAGCCGTTTGGAAATGGAAACTCGGTGGAAATGACGTACCTGTCCAACTCGCATGCGGAGGCATAAGTTCATAACTAATCGCGGCGGAGGCATCTCGCAAAAACAGAAAAGCCAGACCTATGGATCAGTCGAGAACACTTAATGTGGCCTGTGGGCCGGTAAAATGTTCGATGTTGTAGCCTATAGTACGCACGGGCCACGATGTAAATTGTAAGGAAGATATTAGATAAGGTGATGCCGCTATCATATCTTTCCAAAAATTATATTTTCGTAGTTCAGAATTTCTCACCAGAATACGCTAGCATTAGAAGACCGATTTTTACAAAAGTTTCAATGGAGATTTGTACTAAATTTTAATTTACACTTATTAAATATCGTTCAAATATCAATAACCATAATTTGAACATTACGTTTAAGATATTATAGATATTTAACATGTACAAATGATTTTTATCTGTTATGATGATTACCTTTTGTTCTACAAAATAGTTGTCCCATAGTCAATATGTTCTAAGAAAATATGTTTGTTCCAACGACCAATTGTTCTAAGATTTATTTATGTCACTATTTTTTTTTTTTTTTGATCATTAGCTAATAAGTAATTGGTAATGCTGTGCCAAATGCCGGATACTGAATATTTTCAATATTTTTTTGTTCTTAGATCCATTGTTCCCAATTATATTTATTCCAAATTACATTATGTACCAATGCATTTTTATCACTCAATATATTTTACAAGTTAGAAACAAATTATCATTGAAATTTGAAACAACTGTTATTTAGAATAGACATTGGTTAGAACAATTTTATTATATTTTATAGGAATAAAAATAATTTGGAACAGTGATTTACCAAAAGATTAAAAGATAGAAGTATAATTATAAGTAAAAAAATGTACACAATAATGACTAATGAGTACCTACTACATATACTCTGTTGTATAATATAGCGTCAGTGTGTGTAATGGATGTGTTGGATACCTACTTAAATTTGAATTCAATGGTAAATCATTGGCTATTGTTGCATACCAAGAATGATTCTGAGCTATATTTCTGAAGAGGTATATTTTATTATTTTGTATGATATTGGTTGTTATTAAAGCAATTTCTTCTCCTATTAGTAATACTGTAAGACGTAATACAGTTTGTTGGATTAATTTTTGTCCAAAACATATTGATTTTAAAAATGTCATTGTACTTATACAATATATTAATAACATGCGTTAAAAGTTTCAAGTTCCCGTGAATAATATTTTTAAATTACAACAATATAACATAAAATGATAACCAAAATCGTTATTCTTCCTTAAAATATTTAATTTCGTTCAGATTTGAAGTTAGAGTATCTATGAAAAATTGTGCTTATGAATAGTGCATATACATATATACTATATGCATTTTTAGAAACTTCAGTACTTGTATTTAGGTATCTAGGTAAATTCAGGTATTTTATGTATATAATTGTATTTGTTGGATTGAGCGGAGCTTAGCCCTTATTCTATCACCCAATTCAATACAATTTATTATTACTATCTTCCCCCATCTTCGAAACTACTTGACAGATTTTCATGAAACTTGAAATGTACATTCATTGATGTAATAATATCTAAAAGGTCTATAGATTGTGTCTGTGGCTTATAGATTCTGTCATTAAATAATTATGATTAATTACTCATTTACACAATGAAAATGAGATATCCTGACTGACTAACCAACGTACAGCCAAAACTATGATACTAAGAGACTTAAAATTCTCAAGGTACTTCGTCATACAATTGAGTTGTGCGTGGATAAATGATGTTTAAAATTTAGCACTGTAAAGATGGATTTACACAGGGATTTAGTTTCAGCAAACAGGAATCGAATACTCGTTTGACGTGGCTAATAAAAAAATTGAGCCATGGTGTATGTCACTATGTCCTGAGGACTATGTAGATACTCAGAATTTAACATTTATATCTTACGTGAGAAACATGTGCTGAAGAATGCGCCAAATTATACAGTAGATATAATACATTTACACTTTGCTCTACTATATCGATAAACGTCCATAAAATGTTTAAATATATGTTAAAATGATTGCCTAAATGAAAAGGGAAGGAACCACTTGGGCTATAGCCCTAGACCAAAAACCTTCATAGTTTCAAGAGAACTTTGAGAAAAATTGTTTTATTTTTTGAATACGAATGACCGTATGTTAAGTTGCCTATCTCATAACACCTTGTGATCAAGATTTGAGCTTGCATCACGGCTACAGCTGATATTGTACCTAAATCTATAGCCGTGGCTTACATCATAATTGACGATAATCACATATTATATACATATTAAATGCACATAATATTATGTCTACTATTGAAATTAATTATTATAAAAAAACCATAAGCCTACTTAGAACGCCGTGTAATAAAATATTAATTAAGTGTCTTTCATATCTATATTGTAATACTTATCATCATTATATACTCATCATTATTCTATGTAAATTATAATCACGAAATATTGGGTATTCTAAAATGAATATTTTATTTTATAACTGAATAAGTGTAAATAGAAGTGTTTTATATTATACAGTATCCATTATTCCATTAGTTAACTTGTGTGCTCAAAATATAATACATCTTGTTCTTTATAATATAATATTCGATAATTTTTATTTCAAAATAGTATGTAATTTAATAGACATTCACATAAGTAAAATTAGATACTGAAATACTTTTATTTAAATAAACATAAATATTTAATAAAAATATTATTTTTTATTTTTTGTTATGTTCAAAGTTAAGCATATTATCTGCATCTCTATAACACAAGTAACTATGGAGATTTATGATCTCTTAAATATTCTGGGAATGAACTTATGAAGTAAAATTATGAATTAGGTACTTACAATAAAATGCTTTACCTTGAAAATAGTTTGGAGTGATTTAGCCCAGTGGTGGCCGGTGGGGGAGTCTACCAGTTTACCACCCGAAACCCATAACTCGTCCCTTATACTTCACATTTTTTTTTTAAAATTAATACCAAAAGCAGAATGTAAAATGATTCAAATTAATAATCCTGGCATGGATGATGTGTAATGTGTGTATCGTATATTGACAATCTAATACAATATTCAATCCGTATGTATTTATTTTTAAATGCTTTAATATAATAGGACTTTTTGTGTATAATATTAAAGTCTTTGATTATAAAAATCTACTACGAATTACATATAATTCAAAACAGGAACTGAAAGCAAAGGAAAGCTTTCATCTAAGTACCCAGCTATTATATTTTGTACATTTTTTCATTTATTTTGAAACTTGTTTTCTTAAAGTTCTTTATATAAAATTTCAATATGAATATTTTGAATTAAATATAGCTATTTTAAGTTAAAATTTTGATGTTGAATTTTATAGACAGGTGTAGGTACTTAATTAAATCGTAGTTGATGTTACGTATAATTTAATTATAATCACTAAAATAATTTAACACAAAATATTTATTAAAATAAAAAATATGATATAATACAAATATCTCGGTGTATTTTAATTTTACATTAGTTTGAGTTTGACAAATTTCTAGTAGCTTAGATTAGAAACTAGGTATATAGGGTGCGTTCCGGTTGGACGCTTTATACGCTTCAAGCGCTCACGATTACACCTAGTAAGATACCCATGCTAATCACAATTCGGATTTTCGTAGAAGGTACCGGACTTGAGAGTCCAAGCCACAGTTATCTTTATTTTATTCTGAGTCATACTAAACTGACACTCTAAACGACTAATTAATAATTTAAAGTTAAATATTTATTGTAAAAGTGCAACTTTTACTTAACTTCTTACCTAAGGCATAAGAGCGAAAAGCATGATTTAAAATTTTAAAATAGTTCTATCTTAAAGAGAAAAGGCAGATCATTCGGTCACGATTTATCAAGTATCAACTATTATTATCGCCATAACGAAAACAAACGCACCGTGATGGTCACACTGAGCTTTAGTGGGTGCGTGGCCGCTTCGATAGATGTCGCCGCGGTACACCAACGGTCCCGATCCCCGGCGGCGGGACACGACGATTCACCGAGAGTCGGGCGCTGCTCCTGGCCAACGGGAATTTTTACTGTCGACTACCATTGATTCCGTGTTGACGTTCAACCGGCGGTGGTGTCGTGTGTTCGAAGCCGTTCGGAAAGTGAAAAGAACACAACAAATACGTTTATTTGCGCGCGTTACTTGTTATCCTCGGGTTTATGTTTTCGGGTCGACGTCTAGTGATCATGATGCGTTCCAGCCGAACGGTTTTTACTTATCGGACACCCGACAGCGACCAGACGTCTTCGGATCACGGCCGAGCAACAGTTTGAACCCAAAGCCGCGATAACACCGTAAGTCTTACCCTTAGAACTACTAATATGTATGTCTATGGTTTTACCGCTTAGGGATTATCATTTTATTCATTTTATCTCGTTATCACCCCCAATGAAACCTGCCCAGTTTTGTCGTTAATCTTAAGCATTAGGCATTAACTCATTGTCATGATCTTGCATGACTGTAGAATCAGTGGGTATTTATTATTATTATGTTTGTCTGGAGTCTATTATACTACTTGTGTGATTTAATGAATCCCTCTAACTGAATTGTAGTTTTTGGAAATATTAATCTTCATTGTCCTTGCTGCGATTGTCGTTAAAAATACATAATAAATAGTGATATGCTGCCTTAATGTTATCGTGGTTGTTGCGTTGGTTCTATTCTCTTAGGGTAAAATCTATCAATTTGAGCAGATGACAGCTTTCCCAAAGATTTAGATAATCTTATCCCTAGAACTATATAGGTATTCTGCATGTCATTCAATGTTGTTGTTGATTTTTTTTTTATGTTTTTACATTCATTATAATCTTACTGTTTATTCTTATCACACAGATTTGTGTTAATTTCTAAAAAGAATATCTTTTACTCGGATTCATCTATTTGTTTCAATTATAGTTAGGTAGGTGTCTACGGTTCCAGAACTCTGTTCAACAATTATTATCATATAATAGTTAGGTATATATGTGCTACACCAATAAGCCATAAGCATATTAGATACATAATTCAGTGTCAGTTCAAATTCACCAATAATAAATATTAAGTATGTATAGGTACCATATGGCATATTTGAAGAGTTACTAAAATTTAAAACTGATTAGGTATTTGTATATCATTTGATGTAGTAGTTGACTATTATAAGTATAATTGAGTTTGAATTGGTTCTGTAATCATTTAGAAATGCTAAGTAGATGCTAGGTTTGTTTAATAAGGCATCTGCCTTTATTAAACAAATAATAATATAGGTAGTACTTTAGTAGTGTAGAACTTTGTTCAATATACATTAGAAATGTCATGTATAATCTTTTACATTAGATATTCAGTATGTTTTTGATGGTTTATTAGTTAATTATTAAGTTTATACCTATTGAGGTGTATTATATTTATTAGTAGTAGGTACATGGAATTTGTAGTATGTATATTAAAGTACAATATTGGTAAAAATTGCAGTTTATTCCTTATCATTTATGTTAGTCATTAGTCTTGCACCTCAGAAAGTTATTAGAGAAGAATTCCTTAGGTGTTTAGTATAGATCGAGTCGAGTTACCTTTGAGACTACCTACGTAGACGGCTAGACACTAGTCTAAAAATCATATACATGTCCTTTATACCTTTAAATGTCTGTATTGTTAGAATTAATTTCCTTACTATTTATTTAGATTAGTGATATTGTTTTATAAATCAAGATAGTTCATCTCATAGAATTTTTAATATTGAATATAATCAAAATATTTGAACTAGGTAGTAGATAAAATAAAATCCTTATATTTATTTGTATGGTTGTACGTTAAACCTTTCAATTGTAATTAAAGTGGTCACTCAATAATTCGAAATTCAGAGGACCGAGTTAAAAATTTGATTTATAGAGGTTTTAGAATACTTAAGGGGGAAAAAAAATTAATTCGAAAGAAACGATAATCAACCAATAAACTGGTTAACTCATTTTTCCAATCTAGT
>PVMI01078284.1:0-10047 GCA_008528875.1 Aulacorthum solani
TCGTCCTCAACACCAGCATTGAAAATCCACCAAAGCTAGTGCGGCATCTGTGGAACAAATGTGAGTTTTTCTGTCACCGCAACAGCATGCGTTAGCGTCCACTACTACTTATTATCATTAATCGGTTTTTGTTCTTTTCTCTGTTTCCAGCTTGGCTTCGAGTAACCGTCGATGGCGGCACTAACAAATGGCACAGTTTCGTCAAACAGAACTCATTTGATGATTTAAAATTCCCTGACCTTATTACCGGTGATCTGGATTCAGCCAACCCTGCTGTTGTCGAGCAGTTTGTGTCGATGGGTTCAAAAATCATTCCTACTCCCAACCAAGATGAGACCGACTTCACCAAAGCTCTTAAAGAGGTTAAGAAATACTCAGCAAGTAATTATATATATGCTTGTAAGGCACTTGTAATACTCTCATGCTCAAAGTTGGTTTTTTTTATAGAAAATTGTAAATCAATAGATTCTATTATTGTTATGGTAAATATGTGCCATAGGGTCGATCATTTCTTGTCAAATTTAAACACATTATACAAGTCAAAGACCAAAGACCTTTACTTTGACGAAGACATATATCTGCTGGGAAGAAATTCATTGACTTGGTTGCTTCAGGCCGGTACACATCGTATTCATGTTCCTCAGGCCCTCAGGTTGCACCCAGAGAACAATTATGTAGGATTTTTTCCAATGGGTTCGGCATGCAACGAATGTACAACTACGGGACTCAAATGGAATTTAAGTAAGCCGTCTTGCCTTTTTTTGCCACAGTTAAATCATTTTAAATTTTTATTTCTAAACTATTGGTAGGTATATTTGAGATCAATCTAAACCTAACATGTCTTCAATTAATTTATTAACAATTGATTTACCTTATACTTAGCTACTATCATGCACTACCTAACTATATTTTGCCGATAAAATTAATGTTAGTAGAATTGTCAGTACACTGAATTTGATTCAATTTTTGTATCTTACGATCTTTGAAGTTTCAAATGTGTTAAATGGGTTGGTAGTTCGCTATAATTCCTCTTTTTACATCTGTCATTGATTCAATTTTCTGTTTAATCAATGCATCCAATTTATTGCCTTACGATTTTGAAAAATCTAGGACAAACCCCCTCTCCTAGATATTTCTGTGCTGGAGTATGAAATTAAATTTCCAAATATTTAAATAAATTTATATACTTTTATTATTGATTGAACATTTCATTTAGTATGTATATATGTGGTGTCAAAAACAATTTGAAATCTACGGATTCTCAGTTTCTTATTGCCTATTTCTAGTTATTATTTTATTTACTAGTAAAAATACAAGTATTTAATCATACATCTAAAACTGTTTTAATGCTATTATATTGTAAGCATACTAATAGATGTAATAAAATAAAGTTTTAACTTTTATCTGTTATAATAATAAAAATAATAAATAATGTTTAGATGAAAATATAACTTGAAAAATTGTTATGGGCTCTGAGATACTATACATTATAATTAAATAATGTGGAAATAATATCCATCAATATTTGTTGTAGAATAGATTAGATTGATGATTTACATTAATATATGTTATAGGGTTATGGTTTTGTATATTATAATATCTTGTAATAATTAAATGACTTAGATTATAAAAAAAATGATTAAATATTTAGATGCTGAGTTCTCATTTATTTTTAAATTTATTATTGAAACTTCCACTTATTCTATTTGATATATCTGTATTTTTTTCGTAGCATTATGTATGTTTTATAATGAGGAAGACATATTGGGGGGAAACGTCCACAGTCTCAATTTGGTAAAACTAATTAATAAGTAACTAATCTCGTCCCACTAAAAATTGTTGCTTTTTAAAATATCAACAATTCCTGAGAGAAACATTTTAGTATATTGTTAGCCAAACATAAAAACAAACATATTTTAGCTTAAAAAAAGTGTGATTTCAATTAATTAACTTAAAATATTTTTTGAAAACCACCCTTATTTCAATGTAAGTATATAATAAATGTTACAATCTAAATATTAAAATATTAAGATGGGTTATCAAATGGTAAACAACTTTTGAGTGTAGTCTCTAATTACATTTTTATATGGAAATAAAAGTTTAACAATAGTAGGATTTCATTTTCAATTTTATAAGATTTTTTATTAATTATATTTCTTTATAATTTTTATTGATAATTCACTAACTTAAATTTTTCTAATACATTTTCAAAAAAAAAGGCCGATTGTCTTCAATATATAAAAGTAATTAGTATTTAGTACATTGATTGATTTAATAATACTTTGTGAAACAATGTATAATTGTATAGTTTAACTCATACCTATTCTAAAACTGTGCTTCAAAACTTAGGAAGTGACTTAAATTCATAATTTTTACTACTATTCTTTTGGCAGGGTCAAACACAATACAATCATAATATTTCTTTCTATAGCTACACTGCTAAGTATAAAATACACTAATATACTAATTATAATTTCTTAATAAACCTAATAAACTAGAAACTATGACTATAACTATTATAAACTATAACTATGTTATTATTTTATAACAGTCATACCTGGGTTAAGACCTACAGTGCCCATTGACTGTAAATTTTGGTGCCCTTATACAACTACTCTAATTTTTACATTTTCATAAAATATACGAAAACTCATAATTATTCAACTTGAACAAGTAATACAATTTTTAACTTTATGGACAGATATGAATAAAAAGCAAAACAATAAAAATTGAATGCAACTAAAATGGCTGATTTTATTTTAAATGTATAAAATATTAATTTAAAATACTTCCATACTATCACATGGCTGATTAAATATTTCAATTTAATGGTATTACAACAACTATATGATTTTAGGCATGGATGTAGTCTGGTCTATTAAAAAATTTGTAGGTACTTAAATAAAAAAGATAATTTGTATTTTATATCAAAAAAAATGTTGTGGATTGTGCCCCTTAATCAGCGGTCAATTATAGATCTTCAGTAGCCTGCCTTGCCTATACCTTAATCTGGGCTTGATAGCAATAAACTCTGCATAGCTTTTTTATTTGTAACAAAAAAGTAATACAATTATAAGTCATGCTAAGTAATAAGTTTAGTTAGATACAATACAAATTACTATTATTTTTTTATAAATAAGAAAAGAGTGATTTTTAAAAATATTTTTTGTTGATAGCTTTTTTTGACAATTGTCTTGTGATAAGTCTAGTTATAATTTACTTAGGGCTATGTAGCAACAACACTGGTTGCTTTTATTTAGAAATGCTCCAAGGCCCATATTACTTATTTTCAATTGTACTGTCTGTGAATGAACTGTTTACTTTTTTTTCAATGAAGACTAAGTTTTACTATTTATTTTAGGTGGAAAGCTGATGGAAATGGGAGGACTTACCAGTAGTAGTAACACATTTAATGGAGAGCCAATCGTTACAATCGCCAACAGTTCTCCTCTATTGTGGACAATGACTATGGGTTATGAAGAAAGTTTCTAAACCAAAAAGAACACTGTTAGAATGGTTTATTTTATTCCAAAGTAAAATTCTCCCCTTCCTACTGCCTAGCCACTTGTTATTTACTCGCACAGGGATCTTTGTTTATTTTATCATTAGTACTGTCAGTATGACTGCAATAAATCTAGTACATAATTTGATCAATGTATCTGTGTGCTTATTTTTATTAAGTAATATTTTAGAAAATTATAATAATTTTTTTTTAGAATATTTTTGTTGTTAGGGCCTCAAGAGGTTGTTATATTATGAAATAGTCTATTCAATAAATGTATTTTATTATTTGTTATCAGTCAAATATATTTACACTTGTGTATAATATTGTGATGATGTTTCATTGTTATTGTAAGCATTTGACAAGTTATATATATATATTAGAATACATAATTGGTCAGCAATTCAGCACAATTTATTTTATTGAATTATTAAATCAATTTTTAATTAATTTCACAAATTGAATATTGGTGCTCTAAACTACTCTATTTTAAAATTATAATAATTTAAGAGTGTGTTTATCTAGAGTTCATCCTGTTATATATTTTTATAATTCTATTAAAATATAGTGTCTCAGGGTACTTTTTAAATTAGTACTAAAATTATTTTCTCATAAGTTTATATTTATATAATTCAATATTTAAATATTTCGGTTAACAAATTTTGCTAAAATTCATTATATAACAAAAATGAAAAGAGATATGAAAAGTTGAAAAGAAAATAATAGTCCCATGACCTAATCATAATAAAGTTGTTCATATTTATTATTTACATATTGCTGATTAGTGATTTGTATATATTCAAATTTTTATTTAAAATCTCATGACTGAGAAATTATGTACATGGTGATTTTAATCATACATACTATAACATCAAAATATGATTTAGAAAAATGTTGTACCTGCATGTGTTGTCTCCGTCTTATAGTGCGTAACATAGCAAATTTTACGCTCAGCAGATCACATTAAGCTCTGTAATTTAAAAAATTAGTCAATTAACCTCTTGCATAAAAATTAAGGATAAAATAATTATTTAGGACATCTCCTGAGCTTTTTATTATATTTTAATTTTAAAGTGAGAAGTATTTTAAGATGTACAAACAATTTACAATTTTAAAATACTCATAACTTGCTTTAAAAATAAGATGAAATAAAAAGCCAATGAGATGCCCTAAATAATAATCTTACCTCTAATTTTTAAATTAACTGAGGTAAACATGATCTTTTGAGTTTAAAATTTGCTTTGTTACATACTTATAAAATGGAGACAACACATGCTGGTATAACGTCCTCTTAAAATAATATGAAATATTATATTATATTAAATTTAAATATTATATTTTATTATATAATAACTAAATAATATTTAAAAATTTTAATTTATTTACCAATTTAAACAAGTTTCTTAAGTCTTGTAGCTTATCTTTTTTATTAAATCTGTCCAGATGCATCTTGGATCTAACTTAGTCAATTACTTTTCTTTTCTACTGTTAGGTCCACAAATGTTGAGTAATTTTGTTTTTATGTACAATGACACTTTTCCTTATCTAATGTCAATAATTAATCAATTAGAAGAATTAAAATAATAACTATACAAAATTATTTTTATAATAATTTGTATTTAAGAAAAAATTATCAACTATAGATCTTTTTAATGTTGGTTACTGAATCCAATTATACATTTTACATTTTTACACAACTTATCCATTACTGTATAACAAAATGTAATATGATTTTCACAAAATTTACGGCCATTAAAATAATGGTTAATAATTCAGATTAAAATTAATTACAACAGTCAATTAAACTGTACAATATTACAACCTATAATTTAAAATTTAAATAAATATATCTGAACAAAAGAAAATAAAAGTGACTAAGACATTCATACAAATATGCAGTAAATTATTTCTGAGAACTATATAACTTCAATATGTAATCGTTTTCATTACATAATGTAATTAATTATTGTGATAATTGTTTATGGTTTCTCCTTACAATTATTTTATTCACATGTTTTATATTTTATAAGTCATTATTTATTTGTAGAGTTTTGTTGTTATAGTTCTTAATATACAACCATTGATTAAAATAGATTACGAAGGAATATTCATTTTTTATTTTGTAGGTGGCTCATAATAAGACTAATGATAGGACATTCCAAACCAAACTTAGACATTTTTATAAGGTATAATAATCTAGGATAATTTTAGTTAAAGTTGAACTTTTACTCAAAATGTTTTTCTATTTAAATTAAACCAATCATAATTACAATTATTTTCTAAATGTTAAGCCTATGATTTTGTTTTAGATTTTAATTTATTAGTAATTTGTAATTTTATTTCCCAATACAGTGGTTATGATATTTTATATCATAAAATAAATAAAAGCCATGGTAGTTATAACTATATACATCTAAAAATTAAAAATTAAACTTAATTTATAGGGTTTACCCTAGATTTTTCCATCTTGATAATATTTAAACACCTAGTCCATCGAGATGGATGACACTAGGTGATTTATACTAATTTAGTAATCTACATTGTCTATTTTACCATAGATATAAAATAATAGCATGTCTATGGCATATGGTAGTATGATTTATTAATAATACTCTATATCACAGATGTCTTTATTATACAGACCAATCACAATATAATACAAGAGTGTCATTTGAGGTATTGTAGAGTATGCTTATGTATATCATGCTAATAATCTGTTATTTAAATTAGATATAAAAATGTTTGGTTTATATTAAATATTTGATGCATGACTGAAGATTTCAGGATTTGTTTTCTATAGAATGTTTTTAGGTATAAAAGTATCCACAAATATTTATATTTAAATTTAAATAATTTAAGTACTAACTTTGTATTATTAGGCATACAACATTCATCTATGGGCATTATGCGGAAATGTAAAACTTTTTTTTATTTTGGAATATTTTGTAAAAAAAACTATTGTCACTATGGTTTTGAAAACAGAGACTTATTTCATATATTGTCTAGGTACTACTCAGTGAACTTGTCAGTTGAGATAACATTTGCAATTATTGGTGATGTGACGCTCATTACTAAGGCAGGATAAGTGGTTGAAGTGGGTTGGGGGGAGGGAAATACGGTGGAATAGCATCCCTCCACTTTATATGATTCACATTTTTCATCCCTCCATGAATTCCACTTATTTATTACTAACTATATAAGAGATATATTTATTTATTAAAATTTGACGTATTATTAAGACCCAATTACAATACTTTATCATTTCTAGTTCAATATCAAACATACAAATAATTTATAATTTTACAATAATTATGATCAATAATTTTATTTAATAATACAATAACACAAGTATTTAAATAGGTATTAGACGCAAATTAGTTCTATACATGAAAACTATACAAATTATAAAAGGTATTCCTTCACTTGTTTCGAACTACTTCGACCACTGGGCAGGATGGATATTCGGGCATCATGCCATCATGTAGAAACATATAATATTTTTACTGGAATATTTTAGTGCTAATTTAGTATTATTAGATAATATATAATATTCATAATATATTAGATTATTAGATGAAAAATATAAAGGTTCTGATTTTTTGAGTTTAACAAGAAAAAAATTTACTATAAAAATAGTTTGATCACAGAGACACAGAATAGAATTCTGTGTTTAGATCAATCTACCCAAGGGCACAAAGTGGTATTGTAAGTAAATAAAAAATTAAATAAATCCACCAAGTGTCCATGAATCCACCTTGGTTATTTTTATAGATAATAGATATCAATGGATATCACAGTATTATAAGAATTAATACAAATATGAGATAACGAAGTAAGAGAATAACAAGACCATGATAAATGATAATACAACATTTGAAATACATAATTTTAACGTGTTATGTTGTTTTGTCTACATAATACGAATACAAATCAAGTCAAAATTTTATTTTTTATTTTTTTGAAAAATATTTAACATGCGTCTTTACGAAAACACAGTTTTTGTTAATTACTCGTCACGATTTTTTGACCTTAGAAAAATATTCATATTTAATTATCACATTTACAAAACGAAAAGTAGGTGCACACATAGCAATGCCCATAAAAGGCAATGTTCACCTGTTGTTACTTATTTCATTATGTTTGAAACCCACGGTACGAAAGTTCGTTTTTATTGAATGTTTAGCAGTGATTTAGTCGTAAACGTCGACGACAATGGCTATGCTTTCTTTACGTATTCGGTTTGTGGATGACGGGGTGACAAAAACGATACAATTCGATCCGTCTACATCTGTTTTTGAGGCTTGCTGCCAGATTAGTGGAAAAGTATCATCTGACCATCTGTTGGAATACACATTGTTCTTGGCTGACGAAGATTCCAAAAAAGGCATATATCTTGAACCTGGACGTAATTTCGAGTATTATATACTGCGAAATGGAGACTTACTTGAATATCGCAAAAAAGTGCGTCCATTAAAGGTTAGCACCCTTGATGGGACGTTAAAAACATTAATGATAGACGACACTCAGCCTGTTGCCAACCTTATGGCTGTAGTTTGTGCTAAGTTGGGCATAACTAATCATGACGAGTACAGTCTGGTACGTGAACTTCCTGAAGGCGATGAAAATAATGCCAACGCAGGAAATTCAATTAAGCGCGATCATAAGATGGAACATTTGCGCAAAAAGTTAAAGACAGACGAAGAAACTAATTGGATTAATCCTGGATCAAGTTTACGAGAACAGGGCATTGATGAAAAGGAGAGGGTTTTATTAAAACGCAAGTTTTTTTTTTCTGACGGTAACATAGATTCACATGATCCGATTCAATTAAATTTATTATATGTTGAAACAAGGGATGCTATTTTAAAAGGCACTCATCCTGTTACTGAAAATCTTGCCATTCAGTTAGCCGGATTACAAACACATATTCAGTTTGGTAACCATGATGAAACTAAACATAAACCTCCATTAGTGGATTTAAAAGAATTTCTACCACAGTCTTATATAAAGAATAAAGGTATTGAAAAAAAAATACTTAACGAACATAAGAAATATATTGGTTTACCTGAGCTTGAAGCTAAAGTTTTATACACTAAAACAGTTCGAGCTCTTCCAACATATGGTGTTACATTTTTCTTAGTTAAAGAGGAAATGAAAGGTAAAAATAAACTTGTACCTAGAATTCTTGGAGTTACTAAAGATTCTGTGTTGCGTTTGGATGAACGAAGTAAAGAAATATTACAAAATTGGCCTTTAACCAGTGTTCGACGCTGGGGAGCTTCTCCTCATACATTTACATTAGATTTTGGCGATTACTCCGATCGCTATTATTCTGTTCAAACCACAGAGGCTGAGCAAATACTACAATTAATATCTGGTTATATTGATATAATTTTGAAAAAAAAAGAAGCTAAGGATCATTTTGGAATTGATGCAAATGAACATTCTACAGTGATGGAAGATACAGTAAGTCCATTAAAAGCAATTGTAATAGAAAGCAATGGTCAAAAGGTAAAAACTGAATCGGTTGCTAAACCTGCTATTCTTAGAGTTCCACAAGAGGCTTCATCTTATACAACCGGGTACATTTCGGAGGAACAATATACTTCCATTGAAATCACTTGCACTGAAGCCATATCTGGTGTTTTAGAAGACCTTGATACTACTATGTCTGAAAGTAATAATTTGGAACTGGAAATTAATGAACAGAAGTTTTCTGATTATAGAGAAAATATCTTAAAAACTTCCAAAACATTGGTGGAAAATACCAAATCATTAGTAGCAGGTGTTGGAGTGTCTAAAGAACAATTAGATGATTCATCTAAAAATGCAGTGTCGACGGTATTGAAACTTGTAGAACTTGTGAAGTCTGGTGCAGCTTCATTAGACGATCGTGAAGTTCAAATTCAATTGATAACTGCTGTAAAAGATGTTGCTAGTTCGCTTGGGGAACTAATAAAAGGTTGTTTTGAAACTCCTTCGATGGACGAACTAAAAGATAAAGCAAAAGTATTGGTAACTAATGTTACTTCTTTATTGAAAACTGTGAAATCTGTAGATGATGAACGTACAAAAAATACTAATTTTATGGAGTCAACAGTTGAATTGATTGAAAAAGATTTGCAAAGAAATCAAATTGAATCAAATTATGAAACAACAACTGAATCACTTATTCGGTCTGCAAAATGTATTGATGAAACCACTAAAAACATGTTGGATATTGTTTATAAAGGAAAACCAAATGATGTCAGAAATGCAGTACAAGAAAGTCATAAATCAGTTAGCGAGCTATTAACCGCTTGTCATGGAAAGAATTTAAATGAAAAAGTTTTGGATGCTGGACGTCAAGTTGCTGAAGAATTTAAAACTTTTTTGACTACAATTTTAGAAAATTCAAAAAGACCTAGTACCACTACAAAACGGGTTTTAGGAGAAGTATCACAGCGCTTGTCTTCAAAGGTACATTATTTAATTACGATTGTGGAACACATTGAAACTATAGAATATCACTTATTGGATTCAGCAACTTCAATTGATACAGCAGT
>PVMI01078302.1:0-19505 GCA_008528875.1 Aulacorthum solani
GATGCAGTCAATTAAGCGGTTCACGCAGTTCGGTGGTTCTGTAATAAATTCGTTTCAAAATATTTATTTGTAAAAAATAAAATTTAATGTCTAAAAAACGTTTGGATATTTATTAAACTTCGTTTGGAACACATAATATTATAGTAATATTGTAATACCGTAAAAAAGTTTTGTAATTAACACAGTTCATTCACACGTTACACGTACCTGCTTAGAATAACATAATACAAAATATGTTCTAAATGGTACCTAAATACAAAGGCAACGATCATATTTTATGTTAAGTGCATTATATACAATATAATGATGTAGCCCCGTGTAATTGTATAAATATATAATAATTTGTTTACATGAATTATCGACTATAACAAAACACTTAAACATATTATATTAATTATTAACATTAGTTAAATTATTTTTTTCAGTTTATGAATTTAAAATAATAATACTGTAATAAAAAAATCAATTAAAAACAACTAAGGGCTTAAAATCGCATGGATAAAAAATAGAAAAAGAAAAGAAACCATACATTTATAATTAACCTTATTAAAATAGGACAATTTGTATACAAAATGTGTCTAAATTTGTTTATAAAAATATACGCAACCCTACAATTATTTTTCTTCTTAAATTGAGGATTGTATTAGAACAAAAGTGTATATTGTTCATGCTCTGTACACCCATTAGTTATTATACAATAATTGGTTAAATGTTTTCTTATAGACTACGAGCTAGGTAAAATTATCTCCAATCACCTAACAGTGTTAACTTATAAACATCATAAAATTCGATTGGGTTCTTTTTATTCTATTTATTTTTATTACCTATAGGTACTTGAATATTTTGAATTCGATTTCTTATCTATTGAATCTTTGTCGTTACATTTTTTCATTAACATGGACATTTTCTTGTATTAGTTATTTTATCCTTGGCCGATTACCATTTTAATAATTTAATTTATGAATACAAATTCCATAATAAGCATAATATTCATAATAAATTCTTTACTTAAAACTATTACCATGTTTTACAATCAATCATAAAATGTAAAACACACAATATAAAAAAATAAAAATTGGCTTATAAACTATTATAGTGTAAACAAAATTAGATTACCCAAGAAAAGAGTATGTTTGTCCCATAAACACAATTAAAAAATGCTAAATATACTACCTACTTATTTTATAATATGCATATTTAATTGTATACAGTATACACTGTACATTGTAGAATACAAGAAGGTGGTTATGATGTATAGTATGTGTAATTTTAATTATTTCTGATTAGCTTGTTATATTTTATGATTTTATTTAAGTGTAGATTACAAACAAGATTTTCAGCCCCAAAGGGAAAATAAAAATATTATGTAATTTGGAGTAACATTTTTGGCAGTACGCTACTAAATATAAATTAGCTGTAAATAAAAACACAATATAATTGGAAATTGTGAAAAACTATGTAATTATTATTATTTATTATTATTGTGGAAGGCGACGTCATTATTAAAATTGTTTTTGGGGTGTTTGACGATGTGTCCCTAACTAACCGGAGGGCTTATAGGAAATTCTTCCAATAATTAATTTCATTCGGTTCATAAAATTTCTACAATATCCTATTCATTATGGTAATTTTCCAGGGAATTAAATTCACCAATCGTCTGATTGGCAATTAAATATTTAAAAACAAATACTTTTGAAACTTATGCCGAAGGATTAATGAGACTTCGAGCCAAATTCTCGTAGTGGAAACTAATTTTACAGTACATTTGTCGAATATTCTAGTTTGTCTGTTCATAGTATAACAGTAATATTTCTTTTACCAGACCCTGACCTGTATTTGGACACCACTATAGTGCAATTCTTTTCGATTCACTATAGTTACCCTCCGTTGCCGTTTTTTCATCCCTCGAGGCACCGGTGATTTAGCATCTCCTTAAAAAAAACTCCTATCTGATATACGTATAGGTACTTATCTCAGGTCCCCTCTGAAATTACGATTCTGTAAATTTATCGCATAAATATATCGATTTTGGTTAAGACTCGGCAAATACATTCTCCTAAATGTGTTTTTAAGCCCTACCCTTTGACGATTTTACAATTACATTAACTTTAAACTATGTAGGTATATTTTTTCGTGATTGAAATATATACACTTAAATAAAAACTAATCATTAAACTTATTTAAGCCTAAATAATAAATACTGAAAATAAATACCTTTCCTAGGAAAATATAATTATGTACTTGCAATATCTCTGTTGTTCATGCTTATATATATACATAATATAAAACGTTAAAGTTTAATTTAAATGCAGACCCTATGTTGAAAAAGTTTTAATCTAATACAGCTAATCGCTTGGTACCATATGATACATGTAAAAAAATATATTAAACTTGTTAAAATGTTGTTATATTAGAACTATTTATAACTTTAGGTGTATTGGCTCTGATGTTATCGACTTAAATATTAGTTGCATTATCATTTAATTCTATTATATTATAAATTAATATATTTAAATGCATTTGAAATAGTTGAATGATAAAGTATTTATTCAATTTTTCAGCATGCAACTGTCATCCAGTTGGTGCGTCCGGTAAAACATGCAATCACACAACTGGCCAATGTCCGTGCAAAGACGGTGTGACCGGGATAACATGCGACAGATGCGCTAAAGGATACCAACAAAGTAGATCGCAGATCGCACCATGCATAAGTAAAATTCAATATTTTTGTAATATTAACTTTTAGTCTATTATTAATTCAATGTTTGCAGAATTGCCTTCAAAGATTTTTGTGAACCAAATGTCGTCTGATGCTCGTGCAGCAGGGAATGAAGGAGGAGACGAAGGAGATTATGATGAAGATGACGAGGATAACCACCACGGTATTTATTATTTATTTAATAAAAATTGTACCTACCCAAAGCTTATTAACTTGATATTGTATTATTGGTTCTGATTTTGGAATTTTTTCTACTCATATCAATTTTTCACTCTGATTTGTATTTTTTAATTAAAACAGGTATTTTTATTAAAGTATTATGTTGTCACTCAAAATAAAAGCAAAAAAAATACAATTTAATTTAAATCTCGGCCCGCAACAATCTAAAATAACGCGTGACACGTTATTGTACAAAAAATGTATTGAACATTTAATAAAAAATAATGTATATCTCGCTATCTATATGTACATTCGATCATCAAGTAAAATCAGTTTCATCATATTGTTTTTTATATTTAATACTATAAAAAATCTATAATTCTTTATTTTCTTGGCCACCAGCTATATGTTAATTCGAATAAAACCATTCGAGATATCGTCCCTGAGGGATTTAAGAATTCATGACCCAATATCTAGGTTCGGATCGGATCGGCTACGTCCAAATCGTTAATGGATTACGGGCTCGGTGCGACAGACCAAGGGGTGTGAATCCCATTTATCAAAGTCAAATTCCCTTTTTTTTAAAAAAAAAAATAAAATAGAAGATAATCGACAAAATTTAACACGTTCATCGCGATAGCTGCAACAGTATAAACACGATTCTTTTTCTTACGGGCACTCATTATACTCGCCCGACGGATGAAGAATGCGCGTATAGCGACTACTGCATGGCAGGAAAAAAACAAGACATTATACATATTTTATACAGAGATGTTTTANNCCCCCCCCCCAATTTGAAGACCATGCGTTACATAATATAGTGCCTATAGAGATAAACAGAGTGTGTGTGCGAGAGTGAAACAGTGACGGGTCGCTCAAGAACATTTCCTAATTTAGATTTGTCAGTGACGAGTAACATTTTTTATTTTTAATATCTGCAGCAATACGCCTTGGAATCAATAGGGGGTAACCGCATTCAACGAAGCTTACCAATGTGCATATTATACTCGAGCAGACGATTAAAAGTGTTCGATTCGGCCGCGTATACAGTGCAGACTGTAAGAGGTATAGAGGCTGATATAGATAACAGTGTTGTTGTTGAAGACGACGAGGGTTAACTTCTTTGGCTAGCAAACAGTCGAGTATAAATAAACCCGTACGCAATTTAGCGAAGATGTTATCATTAAGGGGAGGCCGCCCGGAGGCGTATAATGACCAACAACCGTCGGTGTAACGTGTGTGTGCTCGACGCTCGTATAATATATAAAGTGGCGTGCGCCTCGCCCCTCAAATGCGTTTTAGTGTGGAGAAAACCGATGATTTTCGATTTTGGCCCGCAACGCATTACGCGAACTGCGAAGACGACATTTTATCTTATATACCGCCGTTCGCTGCAGGTTTAACACTCGGAATAATAAAAATATAGCCCTACCAATATATATATATATATATATAGAGAGAGAGAGAGAGAGAGAATGTCGGCTGTACGATTCTCCCAAAACGCTCTCGGGGGACACATATTATAGTTGGCGTGTGCGTATCAGAGAAAGATATTATACGGAGAACCAAAGCGATAAGCGACTCAACGAAATGTATCTTCAATTTAAAACTTATAAGAATATTATAATATAGAGAGTGTGTATACTGTTTTGTGATGGCGCACAACGTCGAAAAACGTTCCTCAGCAGGTACTCATCATACATCAACTGTTGTAGATGACTTTTTATGTATAGGTGTAGTCTGTTGGTGTGTATATGTGTGTGTGTGTGTATTATTATGATGATAAGGTGTGAAGTGTTTTGAGCTGGAAACCTGACACCGATTGGATGAGGAGATTGACAGTTGTTATATTATGCGGTGTCGTCTGTGGCGTTGGTGGTACATTTACGTCGGTGGGAGCGGGAAGGGTTATTACACTATAGCGCGGAAACATTAAACCTACCGCGACGGTGATAACTGGGCCATTAATTTATCCACTTTTATGTGTGGGGTGGTCTCCGTTCAACAGGTTTATGTGGCCTGAATTAAATATTTCGTGTTTTGACTGTCGCCTGCCTATATTATATGTATACAATAAATATATATGTAGGTGCGTTATAAATACACATAGGTATTAAAATAAAATAAAAAATGTAAGTTTGTCAAACGACGTGTACGCAAGCCGCCTCGTTGAGATTAAAAACTCATCATAAAATCATCCCCTACCCAAACCTTAATCCCAATGATTAGTGCAACAGTGTGGTCTTTGGGCCGGATTTTCGTATTTACCGTTTGTAAACGAATACTTAACATACAGATATTATGATTATTTACCATAGTTGTGTTTCACATAATATATATCGGGTGGGTATTTACTATTTATACTATTATGTTTACACTTAATTCCAACTGTACGTATAATATACACGTAATGCACATATTTTAGGTATCGGCAAACGAACTATTCTTGTGCCCACATACAATATATTATATAGTTTCCTTATTTTATGGTTTTATGACGATACCCGGGATAATCGTTTTATCATATATTATAAAAGAAGTTTTTGTTCGACAGATCAATGCGGCAAGTGTCGATCCGGAACCAGGAGACTGAATTTGAACAAGTACTGCCGTAGAGATTACGGTACGTAAATTATTATTTTTACAGGATTCTATACCTAATTATACGATTGAATGGAGAGGGGGTTATGTTGTAAATACTAAATTGTAAGTTACATAAAAGGAGATGGAAGCGGGACGAACATCAAACGGGAGTCATGGGTGTTCTCGAAAAATACACATATATAATATACAAACGATTTTTTAAATATTCTTACCTACACAAAGAAATTGAAGAACTATAGCTTAATAACTTTTTACGCGTTTTTAAACACGACAAATATTAAGAAAAAAACGTATGTGTAAGATGTACGTATATCAAGTAAAAATGTAAATTTTCTTTACCTGCTCAAGTTTTACAGGTATAAGGGTTTATCTTGTACAATTGTACATAGTACCTATAATAAATCGCTTGTCAAGCACAACGACAGACCAGGAAAATAACAATAAAAGACACTATCTCGACGGATACATCTCCGAACTGTCTTAGCTTCGAAGGTCTATTTGTAATTTAAATTAAAATTAAAATAATATTCTACAACGGGTCTACAGACAATAGTATATTACTGTAAAGTACTTGACGATTATTAGGTAAACATTTTAATTAAATAGTCACGTATTGTCTGACATCAGATTATATTATAAAATGTCATATATTATTATGTTAAAATTGATAAATAAAATATTGAATTCATTAATGATTAATTATATGGTTTATTTAAAATAACATAATTTATAATATTTATAACAATTTCAATCTAAAATATTACTTGTAAGTTGTAACTATATAATTAGTTTACTATATGTCTATGCGCCTATAGTGCATTTAACTATAGTCATTAACAAGTTTTTTGTTGAGAAAATTAGATTTTGTTAAATTAAATTTAAAATTTAAATTATCTTTAGAGATTTAACAAAAACATGTCAGAATCATTTTGTTTTCAATAACTCAAGAGATCTCTTATGTTATATAGTCGACTATGATGTTGCAAAGCATCATAAAGAAGTAAAGGACTCTTATAGCAACAAAGTTAAGTTGGTCACTGGTTAGATTAGTGCTCTTAATTAATTTAAATGAACTTCATTTAAACAGCATATTTTTTATAACATAATATTAGAACAACCTGATCGTTCACCGTTGTAATATAGAATTGTTCAATTACCAATTAAGGAAACAAAATCATAATTATAAAACAATTTAAATAACTAATATGATAAAGATAATTAACTTTTACTCGGTTAACAATATTTTTTATGTCTAATATCGTTATAAAATAGCTACCTATATTTTTTCCATAAAACTGATGAGATTAAATTTGACCTTATATATATATTATGTAAAATAATATTTTATTATTAATGGTGCACGTTGTTTAAGGGAAATAAATCGTTCTGATGGCTGATGTAGCTTACTATTATTAATTTAACTTTTCAAAACATTTTATCTGTACAGAGTGATTCTTTTAACAGTTATTTTGGATAAGTAAAAATGTTTTTTTTATATAATTTTAAATCATTACATAACTACCTCCATTTTTATACTTTTTCGTACAAATTACATTTTTAATTTCTTACCTTGAAGCAGAATATTTTTCAAATAGTTTCGATTCATAAAAATAGAATTTTGAATGAGCAATTAGTTAGTTATACATTTAAAAATATTTAAGCTTTATATGCAGAACAGACAGCGGAGTGGTGTAGCACAGTGGTACACCCCGAAAAATGTTGGTTTATTAAACTCCTTTTATCTAAACTTTAAATATTTATTTAAAATTACCTTTACTATACTCGTTTAAAATTTGATTTTTAAGTATCAAAGTTCTAAAAAATATTTTACTTTGTAATATGAAATTAAAAATTCATGTTGTCATTCAAAAATAGTACAAAACCTAAAAATATACTTTTTTCAAAAACATTTCTTTTTGATGATTTTGGATTTTCTAAATTAAAATATTTTCAAAAACGTATATCCTGTTATTGAGTGTTTAATGTTGAAGAATCACCCAGCATATTATCAAAATGTATATAATATTCCACACAACGTATTGATAAGTGTATGTATAGGAACTCGTGTATTATCTATTTATCTATATAACTTTTCTGTAGTTTTTTACCACTAACGTTTTAAATAGAAAGCACTTTACAGTAGGTATAGGTACACAAAAACGCATAGGTTAATTTTTTTTTTTTCATATAAAATGTGACTTTATTCTGTTTAAGTGGAAAATGTTTTCATTTTACGACTGTTGAATATCGTAAACAGGTTAAATATTTTAAGCCAAAACATTTTCACGAAAACCAATCAACTCGACGGCAATGCGTACGAGTATAAAATTCCTAAGCGGCGAAACACGATGAAAACGTATTCGACCAAAATGTATATATGTACATTGTACATAAAATAAAAACATAGATATCTTATGTAATAATAATAAAAAAAAATAATGAATAGGTACTTATACACTATATATTCAAACACTAAAAAGTTAGTATACATTAGAGTACCTATTAGACAACCGCGGCAGATCTCCATTCACTGCCTGTACACCTATAGATATGCTTAATGAATAAATATGCATAATAAAGTATTATTAATAATACGATTAATACCTATGTATATTATTGTAAATATTTTATATATATTATAAAAAAATGTAGATACGTATTATGGTGATTTTTCACCATGCACACTAATACATGGGGGGGGGGTTCTTTTGACAATGAAAATTAATTAATTCAAAAATTACTATGTCAATTTAATTGTAATTATAGTTTTTGGAACATTTAAGATAAGTAGAGAGGTATACGTGCAATTCTAACATGTTAAATTATTACATTAATGTTTGTTGGAGTGTTGGGCGTTGGTGAATTCACTATAAATGTTAAAATATTTGATTTTTAAAAGACTATACCGACATTTCTATGACCATTTTAAAGTCAAAAATTGATACCATGTGGGATTTGCCGACATTTGTTTAAAGTTAAAATAAAATAAATTTTCAAACGGACTTATTGTAATCACGGCATGTCATCATTTCTTATAATAATGATAACATAATAATAACGACAACATAATATCACACATTTTTTTGTACAGCGATATTGGGCAAAATGTCGGAACCGATAGTGTCCAAGAACTGGGCCAAATTCACGATGAACGTGCAGTCAGTGTACAAGCGCGGCCAGGCGTCGAGACTTCGCAGGGGACCGACCACGTTCTGGATACACGACAACGACCTGAAGTGCAAGTGTCCCAAGATCAAGCCCGGAAGGTGAATATTTCCGTTACATTATATTGTTACATGAAAAGCTCGCGACGGTTTGCGGTAATTGTATTTAATAACAATTTTTTTCCGTCTGCCTCATCTAGGCTTTACCTGATCCTCGGCAAAGAGAACGACGGCGAACGACGAGACGGACTGGTGTTGACGCAGAGATCGATAGTGATCGAGTGGCGAGAAGAGTGGCACAACCGCATGCGGCGGTTCCAGAGACGGGCTCAACACTGCGATTAAAAAAAAAGAAAGGAAAAACGTCATTAAAAAATTACAATATATACCCTCAGCGAGAAATCACCTTTAGGATATATTTTATATATATATCACCCACCAAAACCACCAACAACATCCCACCACCACCACCACCTCCACCACTACACCAACTTTCTTGTTCCCTGCAGGCTTCTATAATAATAATATATACGATACGAGTCTCCCCTTATTATATGGTTCTTTTCGTCCTTATTTTAATATTAGGTACTTAGGTACGTAGGTAGGATACTCTTCGTCCGTAATATATTATTATTATTATTATTATTATAATATATACAGCCGAACACGAATATTTATTATTTCTATATAGACGTTAATCGTTTTAATTCGTCGACGTACGGTGTAATGCTATGTGTGTGCATGTACATTGTGTGAGTATACTATAGAAAGGACGCACGGCGTAACCGGTAGTAGACACATAATATTATTATAGCATGGACTCTTATCTCTTCATTCTCAATATTATGTTAAATATTAAAATAAATCACAATATTACCGATACTAATATGGTGTACCTTGGTGTATTTTGTAACTCTTAAGTCATTAGGTTAGCGTCGAGTACGTTTTTTCGTTTATTCGTGTATGAACATTATTGAACATTTTTATCATATTATACCTATATGGCTATATTATATACGAGTAATGTTTTCATAAAATATGTAATAATAAGTATTCTTAGCGCGTTCGCATACAAGTTTATAATCATATTATTATAGCAATAATAAACAATTCCATTATATTATTATTATATTATTATTATTATTACTATACGATAGTATTTTATAAATTATTTACCTAATAATATTAATTACTATCTTCAACAGAGTGTTATATAGAATGGATCAACTATCTCTTTTCCCTTGTGTACAATACATGTAGGCACGCTGCTATGGTACAACCATCACATTGGAATAGGATGAGCGTCGTCCATGAATCGTTCACTGCAGAAGTGTCGCTTTTAGTAGGCTCCCGCCCATATACTATTGCGCATGGTTAACTGATAAATACCTAAATCAAAAAATCTTTAGTCATCTCATTAGAGTTTTTGGTGTTCAAATTTATATAGCATAAACAATAATTATATATATAATAAGTGTATGCCATAATATTATCATAAAATACTATATTATTATACTACATTATATTCAGTCCTTATTATCATTATATTATTATTATTATTATTATTATTATTATTATTATAGTTATCCGTCATATAAGTAGTAATTATTATCTTATACAGCATCGGTAATTCCTATTAATTTATGTTTTAAGGTACCTTGGTTTTCAATTTTTATATATATAAATATATATATATATACGCTTATTTTTTTTTCTTTACTGCGTGTTTGATACTTGTAAAGTGTATGATTATTTTATTTTTGTTTATTTTTTATTTATAAATGAAAACCGTTTTTATTTAACATATTTTATTTTACATTTTTTAAACAATTATCTACTTACCCACTATCATAAAAAAAACATAATGTAAATATAATTATTATGAAAATTTAATTATTTAATAATAATAATTTTTGCAGGAAAAACAAACAAATTGTATTAATACACATTTTTTTTATATATTATTATATTTGTTATTTAATTTTGTGTTATGTACATTTTAATCATTTTCCCCACCACTCTAATTTATTTGTAAAATTTCACTGTAGAATGATGTATAATCTTTTTTTTTTTTTATCCAAATAATAAAAGTTTTTCGTGGTTACAACAGTTTTCACAACATTTTCCTCTCACTATTTTATGTTATTGTTGTATTTTAATGTAATACAACCACCAAAAACAACAAAAACCAAAATAAAAACATTTTATAAATTACAATAGTTGGTAAAAAAAACAATGCATCTTCATAACGTTTCTGTGAATTTACACTTTCTCCTAATGAATTAAAATTACATCGTCTGGGTAATAATATATATATATTAACGATGCGAGGTGGGTATACGTCTAAGCCATCGATCAATGTTGTCATTCATATTAAATCTTAAGAAAACCATGTATAGGCATGTGTGGTCTCTGTCCAACTTACTTACCAAAATACATTTTACGATCATAATAATGCATTTTACGCTTTTGTTTTTATATCAAAATAATCAAACATCTTTTAAAATTTAAATGTAAGAACATTATTTAGGGATATATAAAGGTTTATTTTTGTTATTTAAATTAACATTTTTTTTAAAAAGTTAAAAAAATTTTAAATGTTAGTAAAATAGTCACAATTTTTTTGAGAATTTGAATACCAAAAAAAGCCTACAGGCCCCTAAATAATAATCTTTTCTTCGAATAGTATAATACTATAATAAGTCAATTCACTGTAATATTAAAAAAGTAGGTAACGCTCAGCTATACCTAATTGATGTGTTAAATTTGAATACAATGATATACGTATATTCATTATATCTTATATGATATCACATTATATCATAATTATGATATATAACCATTGTATACGAAAAACGAGTCTGAGCGAAGACCGTCTGTCAGTCTATATAATATTAAGGTAGATTTTATTATATTGCTGTGATTAAAATAATTTTTTTTTTTTATGAAAAATTTTCATTTGAAAATGTAGTTGTGTGTATAAAATATAATAATATACTCTAAAAGTTTCAAGTAGATACTCAAGAAAAATATTTTTAAATTACAACAAAATAACTAAAATTGTTATTCTTGGTTTTAATATGTAATTTCATCCAAATTTGAACTTAAAATAACTATAAACAAAACTGTGTTTATATATTTTTTTATATTTTTTCGTTTAACTTTGAATACTTATGAAAAAAATCTTGCTTATATATTTTTAATATTTTTAAACTGATATTGTGTAACAATGTGTGAGGAGCCTTGTATTAAATTTTAGACCCAACGAATAACATTTTATTGACATTTATAGAAAAAAATTGGAACAATTAAAAATTATATAAGTAACTCAACATGTCCCAAAATATTTTTAAAATTATATAGGGTGTAGAATATAAAATATAAAAATATAATAATATACTATACACATAATATGCCAGTACGTTATTCAGTGAAAATTTCATGTAAGTATTTACAGTAATTTTTTTTGCACCAACTAGATTCACTTTCCCATCGAAAAAGACACCTACTGAAGTTGAAAATCGAAGCATTATTTCGACTACTTTCGCGTACACAGACAAAAAAAAACCACCCATCATTGTAATTTAATATATTTATCGTTCAGCTCAGAATCTAAAATATCAAAGTATAAAATGGATAATTCTGAACTTAATATCTGCCATTTTCCCTATACGTTATAGTCAAACGGAAACGACACATGAGGGTCCTTTTAAAAACCTTTTTATAAAAATTAATTTAAAACAATTTAAACTATAATAATATGCTAAGACATTTTGCTTTAGTTTTTGCCACCCTTCCTCCCCTCGACAATTAATAGTGGCCAAAGCCAGAATCACTATGGTACTTCAATAGAATAGTAAAAGACTATGATAAGTATACTACTGGATAAGTCCAAGTGAACCAGCATAATAAACAAGCACCGAATGTATTAAATATACATAATTTACGAAATTAATTTTAGGGTTCTATACAAAATATAAAGAATAGAATTCCTGTTGTGTTCGCCATCCTTATTATACAATCCGTTACCGTAGTTACCAAAATCAATATTGATGAATCGATTAAGTATATTAATTAATTTCTCATATATATATGGTACCTACTGGAGTACTACATTTTTATTCGGTAACTCGGTAATATTTAATAGATAAAGACATAATCGAACATCAAGTATTGCAGTTTCCTGTTAGTAATTACTTGACTACTGTAATTTAATATCACAGTACCTATATAAATGATCTAATTAGATATAATTTAATATTTATAGAGAGATAATAGCCACACTTTTTAATTACCTATAATTTTTATATAACTATACTATTTTTCTATTCATAGGTAACGTTTAATATAATATAGAAACCCGAAAAATCTAAAGCAATCGAAGAAAGTGATTTTTCTAACCGATTTTTACCTAAATAATTTATTGTAAAACAATGATCCCACGGCGTCGTAGATAGGCTACCAAATGTTATAATTCCCAAATTGTAATATATGATCAAAACATTATGTTATTGTTCTGTGGTTATATTGTCAGTGGTGTCTTCGTCAACTGTCGAAGTATGTGGACTATCTAACTATGATATTAATATTATTACACTGATGAAATATTATAGACCGTGTTTATTAGTAAATGACTAAATAACTTATAGGTAGCTCAAAAGTGTACAACTGATTATATTATTATTTATTAGATGAGCATTATTAAAATATTATTTTTGTATTGATTAAACACAGTGTAGGACATAGGTGCAGTAATTATTATTATGGGGATTTAATTAATTAAAAACAGTTAAGTTATTTATCATTATTCATTTACCAACAGTCAATGTTGTACCTAATTACTTTTGGACACTGAAGATCAATAATTATCATTGTTATATAAAAACTGTGATATTTTAGTCAATTTTAAATTTGTAAATAATAATAAGTACCTACACTCATTAAGCAGACTGGATAATACTTACAATAATAATGACTATTGATTTTAGTTATTGCTATAAGTACTTATTTTGTTGTAATTCAAAAATATTATTTGCCGGGACTTGAACGTTTTAGTAGGTAGGTAGGTATGTAGTATTTATACTACTATACTACTATAGTATGTTTTACTATAGTACACAATGACATTTTCAATATATTTTTAAGTTATTAGGTATCTATATTACAAACCTAAGTCTGTATTGACTCTAAAATTAATGACGATAATTTATGATATAAATATATTATGTATATTGTATACTATTATGAATTAACAATGAAATAAGTTCAAGGTTTTTGGTACTTAAAACCCATATTATTTAAATGATAAGTTTTTTTTTACATAAACATTAAGAAGGTCAACACATCCCCTAAAGGCTAGGTATTTTCAAATGCAATAATTAAACACTGCTTTCTATTCTTCAGCTATTGAAAGAGCGCTTCTGTGAGGGGACAAAAACTTGTCTGTTCTCAAGCATTTACGGTCGCAACTAGGTCATAGAATGAGAGAAATTTGGGTATGAAACCATGGAGCTCAATCATTTGGATGAGCGAAGGAGTAGAGCTCTCTCAGTGGCGGAACAGAATAGATTAAATTAATTATTAAATCTATTCTGTGGCGGTAGTATTTTCTATATTTTATTTCTTGCCAAAATCAAAATAAAATTGCAAAAATATTTCAATTTTTTTTTTGCTTACATGGCTATGTAATTTACTGATTATATATGTATTGATATAAAGTATATATTACATATGCTTTATACCACAATTTAAAATATACCTTAAATTATGTATCTTAAATCGTACTACATTACAGATTTTACTGGTATGAGTATATAAAAAAAAAAACCTCTGACATTAACTTATAGTTTAATAATTAAATAACATATTTAATTGGGTTATGTTGTGACTCGCCACTTTAATTCACTATTAAAAGTAAATCTATAAATACTCAAATGAAATCTCCATTTACCATAATTTTATTGAATTTTGAATGTTGAGAGAAATTTTAAGAGGTATTATTTTAGATTATGTACATAGAATAAAGTAATTGATTGTATAAGTATAAAAAATTTGGAGTTACTTTATTTATTTTAAAAAAAAATCCAATTACTAACAATTATCATAAAATAACATTTGATTATCAATAAATATTAAAACGTACATAGAAAAATAATTTTAACATAATTATTGCAAATTGAATTTGAATATTTTAACCAGGTATCACGACAAAGCAACAAATATATTTGCAATCAGTAGAAGAATAATTATCACCCAAAGTCCTGTAAATTATATAAAATAATTATTTAATTGTTTTCAATGTATTAATACCAACTAAATACCTCGAGTTGAATCTTTTTTTAATATCTGAACTACTTCCTTGGTCTCACTTTCAATTCCAGCTGTTGTTTTATCCATCTTCACCAATAGGTCATCAACTAGTTCTGTAATATAATAATTAACTTTTATAGCCAACCTTACCAAATTACATTTTATACTGACCATTTTGTAGATCAACTTCACTGCTTATGGTGATAGCAATATTTTTCTGTCTAGACACAATTGATGCTAATTCATTTAATCCATCGTCTTGTTCTATAAAATAAAAGTGTACAATGTAGGTACACCATAATTCATAATCTTATAAATTAAATCTAACCTTATAATCTTAATATTTTTTACTCTTTACCTTTAATCAAGTACTGTTGCTGTTGCTTAAGTACTTTTTCACTAAGTAAGGGTCGTTTATCGTCATTATAGTCATCATCGTCATCACTATCCAACCAACCAGTAGTAGGCATTTCAGTTTTTTTGGCCTTACTAGTGCTTGGTCTCATCAATTCTTGACGATCTAGTGTATGACTGTTATTCCTAAAAAGAATACCATAACATTAGATTTTAAATAGTTTATAATTTATACATAATGGATTATAAATTAAAAACTATTGCAAAAAATAAATTACATTGTGGTAAACAGCTTTAAAAAAAAATGTATCACCTATTTTGAAAACGTTGATTTAATAAAATATTTCTGCTTTGGAGTAGCTCAAGCATTCGTTGACGTCGCTCCTCTTCATCCAGAGTACTATATTAAATAACTCAGGAAAGTTTAATAGAAAATTAAAAAAATTACTTTAAATTATATTTTCAATTTTCATGGCAAAGGATACACAGCTTTAGATGTTGCAAGTCCTCTAAGTTTATGAGATAACTGTTGAACTTCATCAGTAAACTGTTTCAACCTAAGCCGGACTTGTGATGAATACAAAACATATTTTTCGGAAGACTTTTGCTCTAATTCTCTCACATTTAATAATCCTTCAATTTCTCTATATAGCTTCTCACATGCCTCGTATTCGATTAACCTGAAAAAACAATTTTTTTAAACACAACAAAATCTAAAGGTATCTATGTCATTATAGATATTCTCCAAACATATGTCACATCAATTAATTAACTGATTGTAACTTAGATTGTAATTTGGGACACACGTAAATAGCTATAATAGTAAAATAACTATTGAGCAGCATAACTACTAACGAAAGCGGTCGTATGCAGTTCAAAAAATGAATAAGATATTAATCGACTTACCAAGGATCGTTATCGTTGAACACGAGAGCCATGATAACGCGTTAGGCGTCTCAATTGACGTTGGTCATATCTACTCACTAATAACGGTGGCCTTCTGTGGTCCCCCCTGGAAACTTTAGAGATTTGAAGTGTATTGAAAAATGATAAAATATTAAATTCTTAATTCATTCGGTAATTCGGAACTACAGCAGTACAGCACTATACATCAGTAAATTAACAATTGTTTAGCATAATATAATATTCAAAATACTCAGTGTCTTAGTGACAGTCACAAACTCGCATCGTATACTGGACTAGGGTCTAAGACTGCACGTCTGCAGTCTGCATTTCGTACGCAACCACACAAGGTTTGTGATAAGACTTATTTTTCGGCGTTATCTCGGCTGGCGTGTGGCCGTGATAAGGAGCGGCTGTTTTTGGACCCGCGGCGGGCCACTGTCTCGTCATCTGTTGCCTCCAACACCGACGACGTCACGGCGATCCATTTCTCCTTCCACTGCTCCTACCGACTACAGACAACAGTCCTACTCCTCCAGTGAGGACAATCCTCGTGAGTCGTGATCGGCGCGCGCGCTGGTCGGATCAATTATCGCCGTCGCGTATTTAGCTCTTTTCCCTACCAACCCACCGCCTCCGCCGCCGCGCCGCGATCATCGTCACCAGTGACTGCATACAGTCAGTTCAGCTCTTCGCACCGAACGTCCGCCTTGGTCAGCGCACGCCGTCCGTCGTCGCGCGTTTCGGATACATTCACTTTTCGCGCCGCCGACGCATACCCGTGCAAAACCGACACGTCGGTCAACTTTCGACGCGTTTCCCCGGGTCATGCGAACGGCGTTCAAAGAGACGAGGAAAAAAAATGACCGATTCCAGCCAACAATATGTCAGTGAACCCTACGGTCCAGTCGAGTTCCGCAGCTTCAGCAATGCTTCCACTTGGTAGACGCGAAATGGAACAATAGTTGCGTTACCATAAATCTCTTACCGATCATATACCGACCGGCAGTGGACACAAACCATCAGCTAACCCCTAGGCCTTACACTACACCTGCAGCAGGTAAGTGAGATCCAATATGTTTTCGCAGGCAGTCATAATAGTAATGTGTTGCCGCTGTTACAGTTAGTTTTTAACGTCTATCTCATTTGAACGACCACAATTTGTCAGCCGTTGACTTCTGTCTATTAATCACCACCATAACAGAAATACTTACACTCATTTGTGTGTGTTAGGCTCTTTTATTCATTGTTCGATAAATTGTACTGAACTTATTGATATTGTATTTACTATTCAAAAATCACCACTAGGTTTTGTGAGTTCCTTTAAGACTAATTATAAAACAATCATTTCATACATACCTATCGAACTATTTCACTAGTAAAGTGACTAACAATTCTTAAATAATACATTTATATTTTATTAAATGTAACTGCGGCAAAAGGTACTTAATTAATAATAGCTTTGTTGGAACACTTGGAACAAACTTAGAAGAAAATATTCTGGACCTAGTTCTGAACCTTCTATTAAAACGCATCAAGTGATATTTTCTACATTTTTTTGCTATTTCAAAATTGTATTCAACTAATTAAAACTCACAAAAGGTGTACGATTATTGTAATAATATATTGTACTGTGAAAAATTAAATTTTAATTTGACACCAACATTAAGTATTTATCTATTTACCTTCCTATTTAACATTTTTATAAGACATCCAAATTTGTGTTAGATAGGTGCATGTTACTTATCAGTTTACCTGTTTACTCTTATAACATAGTAATATTATTACAATTTTGTTCTGGTGTTAATACCAAAACAAATTGTTTGGATGTAGGCATAATCTGTTCTTTACAGTGAAGTATAACTTAAATATTTAAAAAAAAAAACCTTACACTAGATCATACTAGGTAAACTTTTAAAAAAAGTACAAAAATCAGTGTTGAAACCATGTCTGTCATAACATTTATTTTTATTTTAATAATAAATTACAAAAACAGGAAAATTAAATCAAACACTCTTTTGTAAAATGAATAGTCTATTAACTTATAACTGTAGGTATCTATAGTAATATTTAGTTTAATTTAATGATATGGTTAGAATATGAGATATGTGACCAGTTTAAATTCTTGTTTCTATCTTATAAGTGTCTGGACGAGATAATTTTAAGAAATGTTTACTTTGATAATAAATGAGTAGGTACTGTTATTGCTGTGTTATTAACTCTGTTTTTAATTATTTTATTTCACTTAAGGTAGTCATGAAATTGAAAATATTTTTAAAGTCTATGTAACAAGTTTTTTTATGGAATTATCAGTAATGAATTCCATCTAACTATTACACAAATGAATAATCACTTTTTGAGCATCACAAATGATTTGATTGGTGCGTTAAGAACCATGTGATCACGCTAACACTGGGTAGTTGGTTGGAGTCTTAGAGATGCGCAGCATTGGTCGGGGGACTGGTTATTCTCTTGTGGACTAGACTATAGGTACCTATATGTCATATAACAAATGTTGTGTTATTATTATAAATTATAATATTAGTGATATTTTCAAATGTTATATAATAGCAGCAGGTAGTGTTTATAATTTATAATTATGTAACATTCAAAACCAAATTTAGTTTCTTCTAAATAGGTTATCAAAACTTTCATTCAAATAAAATTTTCAAATATCTAAGAATGTGAACTTTTAATATCCTACTATGTAATTATTATGCAATAAGTACCTACTATTGATCTGTAAGTTTTTTTTAAATACCAGAAAACGCAGGTATGCTTATTTAGGTACTCAAAGTTACTGTTATTATCCTAACAATAAAAATACTAAATGGGTCCTTAACTCCTTAAATTAATAATTATCATTTACATATTATTAAACAAACATTAAGTAATTAAAATTAACGGTGTATTTTATATAGACCAATTTTATAAATTAACAGCTGTCTTTGTTTAACTATTGTATTAATAAATAATAATAGACAGTACCTAAATCACTTTATTTGATGCATTTTAAACTGCTTATTATAAAATTAAATAGCTTGATTGATGATTATAATAAAGTGTAGGATATTGTAGCATGTATGGCCCAAATAGAAAGATTAATTTGTTTAATTACCTATTAAACAAAAAGAACACTACATTATCAATCTATTATAATTTAATTATGTCCATGCTGGTTAGGTTGTGTAATATTAGTTACTTTTGCATACAAATTACTTTTAATATTTTTATTTCATATTGCTATATGGAAATGAGGCTCGATTTTAGAGAGAAAATGTAGGGTCAGTATT
>PVMI01078333.1:1680-17201 GCA_008528875.1 Aulacorthum solani
CAGATTGTAAATTTTCAATAAACGTCATTAAAAAAAAAAAAAAGAAAGGTATCTTTTAAAAGTCAACTGTAATTCTTTTTTATTTTTTTGGGAAAAAATTAAAAAATTAAAATTTTAAGTGTATAATTATTAATTTATACTGCCTATACTATGATAAATATGGAAAATATCATTAGCTGTATGCCTATATTCGTTTTTAAGGAAATGATTTATGTCAATACATATGTAGATTATTATGCATCATTTTACAGTAGCTGATGCCTATAATGCATAAATCACTGAACTAGAATATAGATACTGATGATGAGCGATGACAGTAAATTATATGGGTTACTTTCTATGTAATATTAGGTGGGGGCTACAGCCCCTTCAATATTTTAGTCCAAGTTGTGCCACTGGCATAGGTACCCATTTATCCTTTAGTGAATTAGTGTAATCTCTGTAAAAATAATACAACTGTGCTTATACACTCCTATCTATAAACCTTACATTTTTTAATAATTTAGCAATCCGTTATCCGTAATCTGTATTATTATTTATTGTCATAATATGACATTTATCAATCTATATAAGTTAAAACCATGTAAGAAATAATAATAATAATAATATCAATACAAAAAAGCCATTTGGGGCCACTAATAATAATCTCACCTTTAAATTGTATAATAGGTCAATTCACTATAATATAAAAACCAACAGCACACTATTGAATCTGGTGAAAAAAAATTTGCTATATCGTACGTGTGTAACCCATAAGGGTATGACTTCATCTTAGTGTAATGGTAAACCTAAACCACCTAATTTTTATTCCAACATTTAATAATAAAAAAATATAGATTGGTTAATATGTTAGTATATTAAAAAAAGTCAAGTCCGGGAGTACATGAAATAGTAAAATACAAGTTCATATATATTTTTATTTTTTGACATAACAAATTACAATAGGTACGTGACAAGTATTTTTTTCAATCATACCAAAAATTAGATTATTAAGCACATGTAGTAAATAAACAAAATGTGGAAAATGTCCCAAGTTAGAAAAAAAGAAAACAATGAAGTATTCATTAAGTATACAAAATAAGACTTAGCGTTAGAATTTGAGAAGTTGTAATTCAAATCTGTAACCGATTTAGCAATAATTGAACGATTCAAGTTTTGAAAATGCATGAACTTCTAAATTCTATTCATAATTCATAATTTTTTTACTTTTATTTAAGTACAATTAAATCTGAATTCCAATGTATTTCCATATGAAAGGTTTATAGAATTTTTATTATTTGACAAATAAAAAAAAATATTTTGTTACAAAACATAACTTTCTTTGTGCTGGTATCCAGAATATAAAACAACAAGGATCACATAGTAGCTGGTACAAGCAAATTTAATATTACAATACAAAAATACTATACATATTTGTAAAAATAGTCTTAGGCTGTACGGGTTGATATGTCAAGCGCAAACCACTGATAACCTAAATAACACAATAAGTGTCTTACATTAAATGAAACACCCTAATTAAGTGTTAAAGTTATGAATTATAACACAATCATAAAGGTTTATCATAATATTTCTTTTCAGCTCGTTGAAATGCTTCAATTATTGCAGTTCTACAAACAAAAGAAAAATCATAAAATTATTATATAACTTCCATTATTAAATAAATGTTCAAAAAAACAAAACCACGAAAAATATACATATTTATATCATATACAATTTGAATAAAGTATATTGGGTTAAAGTACATTGTACGACAAATTAATCACTGCGTTCATAAATCTAAATTAATATAGAAAATTCCAAAATTACATATGCAATATAAATAAAAATTATATAGGTCATAAATACAAATTATTGAATTCCTTCATTTATGTTTTCATTATATTATATGCATATTGATTATACAAGTCAGAAAAATAGTTTATACAAGACATAACATTAGAAATGTTTAAAGTTTATATATATATTACTGATGAACAGAGATAAGCGGAGGGAATGAGTAGATTGCGCAAATGCATCACCTGATATTTTTTTTAAATATTTTGGACTTTTAAAATAAATAATAAAATATAAAAGTTACTTCTTATTCAATTAATTTTTATTATCATGGCCAACAATTTGAGAAACTCTATTGCACTTTAGTACTGACTTAGGTATAGTCATGAGAGGACAGAAATATCATGTATTTGGATTTATAACTTTACTAATATTGACATTGCAATATGTGATAATATATTATTATTATTATAACGTATGAGGTTGAGCCCGAGGGGTCAAAATATTTTATATTTGTGATATGTAACAGTGATTATATTGTGATTAATAAATCGGTGACCAGTATAATTTTTAATTAAACAAAAATAGTTATGTTATATTATACTGATTATTGATGTGTACAGATTTCATATAAATCAAACGGGGAGGGGCACCTTACGGTTTATATTTACACTAAAAAACATTTTGCACTCAGTGAGCAAAATCTCTGCTGATGTATATATTTTGTTTGCAAGTAAAATAATTTCAGTGTAATTATAAAATATTAATAATAGTTTTTATAGCCATGATAACATATTGCATTTTTAATTTATTAAGTGATTTAAATTAAGATTTTTCAATATGAAAATAAGTACTTAAATACATTTTGAAATTTACTTGAATGTATTTCGGTGAAGTATAAAAGCAGCTACATGTCCTGTGTCGACATATCTGACCTCCGCACCAGGCCAAATATCTTCTAATTTATCCATGGTATGTTGAGGTACATAACCATCACGTTTTGCACAAACTGCTATTACTATATCCATATCAACAGGAGATTTGAAATTTTTTAGATGAGTACATTCATCCATAATACCCTTCATAAAACTCAATGATTCTAAATTTAAATCTAATAACACAAACAGCACAATGAACAATATTGATTAATATATACATTATACATAAATAATATTATATTATAAAAACAACCTTCACTTTTTGAATATTTATTGAAAAATCTCAACATGTGCTTTGTTTGTTTTAAGTCTTTTTTAATTTGTAGTTCATTATTTTCTTCGATTGATGGATCATTCAAATTATCAAATGAATTGGTTAATTTTAATTTATTTAACTGTTGAGGTTGACATATATTTAATGAACTCTTATCATTTTTTGAATCATCAAATATAAAATTTGACTGGATGTTAAAATGTGAATCAATATTCATATCTTTTATAAATTGTTTACCAGCATTGAATTTTACCTATAACATTGAAGCAAATAATAATAATCAAATAAGACATTTTGTGTAGCAAGTAATCTAACTTTTAACTATTTTAAAATTGCGATTGTATTTTGATTTAATTTTACAAAAATGTATGTAACAAACCAAAAATAATAATTTATTGTATAATATTACATTCACATCTTGTGGAAATCCACTTATATTAATGATTTTGAAATAATAATTATAAGATTATCCTTGCATTTCATTTGTAGGTTCTTGGTTATAAAAATTGCAATTGTAATAATAGATTAAAAAAAACACTTATACTTAAAGTATAAAAATGACTTAGTTGTTATGTGAAAAATGAAAATAATAGTCCATACCTACTTGAATCAGTGGCAGCTCATGGGGTTCATAGAAGGCAGGGCACGAATATTACCCCTTTCTCTAGTATCACAACTTAACAGTTACCTACCACTTCTAATTTCTGTTTTTAAATTTAACCCAAGTCTTGTATTATGTACAAACAAATTATAAATACACACTTATGAGGTGGGTTTCTAATACTACAAATATTCAATAAAAAACAATAAGACCAATGAATCCAGTAAATCGTAATAAAAATAGAACCCGGACCCAATTGGCTTGTGACCGATAATATTATAATAATTCTTGTTGAAAAGGGGTGGGAAATCTACTACTGTTAATTAGAGTACAATGGGAATTTTCCCAAAGCCTAGTGATCGCGTTCTATGTACGTATTGAAAGTGGGAATGCCCACAGTTTTTATTTCGATAGTAATGTTATATTGACTAACTAAATATTTTGATAGAACTATGGAAATAATACATTACATTTTAATTCAATATAAATACTTAAATTTATTTATTTATTTCAATATTTTAGGAAGGGCACTTGCTTATGTGCCCCATAGCACGAGCCACCACTAATTTGAATCATTTTTAATTAAAAATTAATAAAAATAATTACATTCAACTTTTTGACTTCATTATCAATGTTCACAACTTCATTTTTATATACAGAATTCGATTTATATTGTTTTTCAAGTAAATTCCAATCAATAGCACAGCTTATAGCACCCTATATTAAAACAAAAAAATATAGTTATTAGAAAATTACTAATGTACATAATTCATATAATGCTATAAAATTACTTTTATGCATCCACAATTAAAAAAGTTTTAAAATTGTAAAATTATTTCATAGATAAACTATGTCTAATTATATTCTTGTAAATACTAACCCCTTAGAATTTAGCACTTAAATTAAATACTCATAAACCATTTTCAAATTTTTTTTTTGAAAATATAAATATAAATTAATAATAGTAATAATAACCTCCGTAAATACTCCTGAAGCTGTTGTACCAGATAAACAAGGAACAAGAACAATTGGCTTTGGCCAACTTGCAGCAGCTAGTGATGCCATCTAAAAAATAATTGCAGTAAAATAAATCAATTAAAGATTTTAAATTGTGGAAATTAAATACAACAAACTATAAATTATAATTTATAAGTATTGAGTTAAATATGGTTTTTGACCTTAAACTAAATTTTTAATCTGTTACACAAAAAATAGAACAATAATTGCATATTTATAGTTGATTGTTGATACCTGGATTAGTAGTTTGGTTTTGGTTAACGAAATTGAGTATCACAATAAAATTTATACCTATTGCAATTATTTAATAATAAATGTTAATTTATTAATTCTTAAAATAAGCAAATGTATTTATTAAGAACACTTACATGTCCGCCCATAGATAAACCAGTAACGCCGATTGGTCCAAATCCCTCACGTTCACACCAATGAAATAATACAAGGGATTCCAATATTAAGCAACCTCCCATTACAAAAATATCGGAAACATTGCATAAAATAGACCTACTGTAAATAAATATATATGTGAATATGTATGACTCTATCATGCTTTAAGTATGGCAACTAAATAACAATCATGCAGTTGGCATTTTTACATAGCTCATAAAGAATTTACCAATTGTTTATTTCTTAAAGTGATATTCCAGATAACATTAATTAAGTGCATAAAGTTTAAATTAAAGTTGTGTCTAAAGAATGAAGTAATAAATAATTGATATAGTAGGAGGTACAAGTAATATTTATAAGTACATAAATTAGACAAAATTAATCTTAACGAGAAAAAAAGGCATAAGGGATTGTTTTTTATATTTTGCTTAAAATTTTGATAGTCACCAAAAAAGTGTTAAGCCAGTCTTTTTAAAATAAAGTATTTTTTTCTAAATTTAAATTATATCACCATTTAAAGTGAAAATACTTACACCGAAACAGTAAAAATAAAATACAATAATCAAGTCCAAATAACTTGAATCTCAAGGGAAACAGAAAAAACTTTGACTTATTTTTTGAGTCATATTCAAATAACTAAAAACACTACTAGAGGCGAGAAAAAAATTTGAATCATAAAGAATCGACTGTAAGTATTCATCTAAAAATCGATCACTTAATAGTGGCCAATATCAAGCTCGGGAATCTAATCTGACCATTGGTATATTTAAACATACTTATATATATATATAATGGTATACTAACACTTGATTATTTGGTTTTCTTTTTCCATAGAAAGGATTTTCTAATATGATTGATCCAATCGCTGCTTCTTTTAAAAGTGGTTTTGCTAACATAGCTCGTCTTCTCCAATAATACTGGAACATATCACACAAATTCAAATTAAGAATTTATATTAAATAAATTATAATTATAAATAATAAACTATACTTAAAACAATTTATTAAATAACCTGTTTCTTAAATTATTTTTTTAATATGAAAAAGTAAAGCAATTACTTGATCTCCTGTGCCAGCCATGTGTACACACATAGGTTTTACATTTTTGGAAGGCCATTTTTTTGGTAATAAAACTTGGAAATGAGCAAGGTGACTTTCTTTAGGCACTATATCTGGAAGATAATAAGAAAAAGGTGATTGAAATACTCCTTCTAATGTTATTGAATCGGAATCTTCCTTTTTCTGAAATGAAAAATTATAATTTTCTGTAATATATATTTTAAAATCAGTTAATATGTGTATAGTTATTTACTTTAACAATTTGTACAGGATAATCAGCTGATACAAGTTTGAAACAGGAGTCTCGATCAATAATATTATTTCTAAACTGAAACAAACTAAAATAGTAATACACAAAATTATTTATGTGTAAGTATACTTTATGTGTAACATTATTATTACTTGGTAATTAATTAGCAGTACATACTTAAATAAAAAAATTATAAAATAAAAATTGATCAACAATAGTAACAATTCTAACTCAAGACTAACTGGTATCACCCCCTCCCCCAAAAAAATTATATATACAGTTATGGTTTTTTAGTCGTTGGATTGAAATATTAGAATACAAATACATTTTTTTCCCTCAAAATTCTAAACAATTAAAAACTAAGTAAGTATATATGAATGAAAAACAATATTTTATAACATAACCATAGTATTTAAATGTATCGACTTTATTTTGATAGCAAAAATCTTGAAATGTAAACAGATTTTTTTCTTAGATACTCACCTTTTAAGTTTTTCAGGATCACCCCAACCATTCACAAAGTATTTAGTAAGCAACAATTTTCTGTATAAATAATCAAATTTATTAATTGTCATATTTATAAGGATGAATGTAGACTATTTGTGTTACAAGTGAAAAACAGTTAACAATAATTGCATTTGAACACTTCTTTGTTCTTAACTAAAATTTACATTTATATAGGCCATAGGTGTACATGAATTATGATTTTTACGCAAACAAAATAAGGTCAAAAAGGTTAAACATGGCATTAGTAAACAAAAATATTATTGCATTTAAACTAAGTACCGAAAAATAAAAATATTTTGAAAAAATGTTATTTATATATTTTTCAAATACGTCGAGAAAAAATAAGATAAAATTCTAGTAAATAGATACAGTGGCACCTTGCTATGACGTTATGCTGGCAAATTTACATATATATTGTTAATTCAAAAGAACAACTTGAAAACACTTTTAGGCAATAACACACAAAATGACAATAAGGCAATAACATTATCATTATTTATCATAAGTACCATCTCGGACGTAAATGATTAACACGAAAGCCTAGATAATAATATATTAACATATTTTTACGTTAGTTATTAGTCTATTGAGTATGGTCAATATATTATAGTAAACCAATAAACTATAGACCTCTTTAGTCTTCATAATCAGACAAATTAGGACCAGAGAATTGATGATAAATGATGGATATCCTATGATGTAGATCGAATATTGGGCATCGATATCGGGCAGTTGCACCACAGAATAGATTAAATTGGTTATACTCCGAAAGTCCGAGGCACCGCTAAAGATACTATAGTACCATGCTAAAGCCGTGGTCCGAAGATATCTTCTTCAGTATATTATTATTATATTGTTACGTGGTAAACAACTTACAGTAATATTTGAATGGGTGAACCATATTGTTATGTCCATGGGGTGAACTGCCCACTGGTGATAACAATTAAAATAATGTAAGTTGGCAGTACTTTTTTGATGACATGACGTTATCAAACCGGCAAGAGAATTGTGTTCTGCAATTTTATTGTATCACAACGTCAACGTCACTACATTTTTATTTTATTAATATTGTTTACAGCCTATAGGTGCTAGGGTACTATTCTAAATATTCATACATTTTTATACATACAAGTTTTCCTGAAATCGTAGTTTATGTAAAATTGTTCACAATATTATATCGAATGTTGGAACAACGTTAGTTATTCAGTATCTCAGTATCAGTATGAATTTTTTGTTGTAGTTAACATAAATTTTCAAACTTTTTAAAAATGTATTTAAAAACCATTCTTCTCTGTGCTTTTATTGTGTTAAATTCCTTAGTCGAAAGCGCTAGGGAAGAGCGTCCTAAGGTAAGATCTGTTTATTATATCATATTTTTAATACTTGTGTTTCTGAAAAAAATTTTGTTGGAATCAATCACTATCTGTAAAAACATTTTGAGAACATTATTTATTGTGCACATGTATCAAAATAATAACAGTTCAACAATTTATTTTAATGCCTTAAAAACTAGGCTTCTAACTTCTAGATGAACATAATAAGTAAACATTTGGATGATTAGGTTATCGAACATCAATAATCAACAATATTTGTCCTTACGTAAAACAAAATTTTTATTAGGTATATTGTACATGTGTAATATTTATTCTTGTTTTACCAATGATTTTGATTTAAATAATAATTAATATTAACTTAAAATAGCATGACTGCATAAGCAATGTTAATATATTGATTTCTTATATAAAGTGCACGTATAACGTTTAGTAGATTTTTCTGTTTTCAGTCTGATTTGTTGATGAATTAGTTAAATCTATAATCTCTAAATTAAGAGTTAATAACTGTTAGAGGATCTATACAACTTTCAGACTTCAAATTTATTGGTATATAATTTTATATCCTTTGAGTAAAAAATATTTTAAAGATATTTCAAAATGTTTTTTTATTTGCAATGTACATTTTATACTTAGAGGCAATTAAGAGTTAAAAGTAGTATACATGTATATAATTAAGGTTAAATAACAACCAACTTAATAACAAATTGTATTAACCACCATATAATTTTGTGTTTCAGAGCCTTGATCAAAAAGTACAGCAGCTAAATGATCTATACCAAAAGAAATTTTTGGTTAAATTTAATGGTCCTAAATTTAAGGAATTTGTCAAATCACCACCAAGAAACTATTCAGTTATTATGATGTTCACTGCAATGGCATCTCATAGACAATGTTCAATATGCGGGTGATTTTTTATTATATTTGTACTTGAAATTTTTTATTTTTTAAACAATTAAATTTTTTATTGAAAAGTATCTTACTATTTAGTTTTAAGTATTGAATTTATTTTAAAAAAGTTATTATATTTTTAGGCATGCTAGTGATGAATTTATAATTGTAGCAAATTCATACCGCTATTCTCATAGATTAACTGAAAGTCCCTTATACTTTGGAATTGTTGACTTTGATGAGGGATCTGACATTTTCCAAATGGTAAATATTATAAATTATTGTTTTTCATTTCTGAACAATTAGTTAATCAATATTTTTGTTGATATAGTTGCGAATCAATACCGCTCCAGTGTTCATGCATTTTCCAGCAAAAGGTAAACCTAAACCTTTAGATACTATGGATATTCAAAGAGTTGGTTTTGCATCAGAAATGATTGCAAAATGGATACAAGAAAGAACTGACGTACAAGTTAGTATATTTCTGCAGTTCAGTCTTTATACTGTTTAAAAAAATCTAACATGTCTTTTAGTTTGTTAAATTTCAGTTTTTTAATAAAATAATAAGCTATACTGTTATGTGTTTGATAAAATGTATTTTTATATGAATTAAATTGTTTATTATAGATACGAATATTCCGACCACCAAATTATTCAAGTACATTGGCATTAACCATCTTATTTGCAATATGCTCATCATTTTTATACATCAGACGAAATAACATGGAAATGTTTTTCAATAAAAATTTATGGGGAGTTTTTTCTGTGGTAAGTTTTTTGTAGTTTTTTATCAATCAACAAAATATTGAACTATGTTTTGTAGTTATTTTGTCTGAATATGATTTCTGGACAAATGTGGAATCATATTAGAGGGCCACCACTAATGCATCGTAATCAGCAAGGCATTATCACATACATTCATAACTCTTCACAAGGACAGTTTATTGTTGAAACCTACATCATAATTATATTGAGTATCCTTTTTATCATTTTTATGGTACAGTATAGTTTTAGTTTGGGTGAATTTTCACACCATGTGACAAGATTAAAAACTGAATATAAATATTACATAATATGAACCAGAGAAACTTAGCAATCTTTTGGGAGTTTTTAAGTTTTTATGCTTAGAATCAGAAGTTGTACAGTGGGAATAGTTCCTACTGGGTAGGCTCTCTCTCTAAAGTCCCCATGCTGAACAATGTAAATTAATAAACTATACTAAAAAAATAATATTGATGACTCAAAATAAATCTAATTAGGCATATTAACATATTTTAACAAAACTATTATAAATGTTTTGAGTCACTAGTATACAATGACAAAAGTTTACATTCAATTCAGCCCTGCTCTGTTATTTATAACTTTTAATAAGTAATATAATAAAGATAATTATTAATTTAATTTCTGGAGATTTGTGGCAGTCAGTAGTTATTTTAACTAAAACATACTAATATATTGTAAATCCTACCAACTAATGTAGTGATGCTATAAGGCTTTTAAAGACTGATTTGAATTGTTATTATGTGTTATTGAAATTAATCTGTCTGCTTTTCCCAATTTTGTTTCTCAACTCTTATAAACTTGATTCAAATATTTTGAGTTATTAGAGATTAGATTATAATGAATTAATATTATTTAAAATCTACATATTTAATACCACAACATTTATAATTTTACCAAGTGAAAATAATCCACTTCACAAATAAGTATGTGATGTGCAGATATATGAAACCAACTGATTTATACAAATATGTAGTTTTTTGGACATTTAGTATTTACATATATTTTAATTCAGAAATCTTTGAACCTCAAATCAATAATAATTGGCCTAAATTGATGCACATTATTTGCTAAGACATTTAAAATATCTATGATAATAGTATGTATACCACAAATCTTAGAATCTATAGTTGTTACATTTTTACATTCAGTTAGTTGAAAAAATACATATCTTACAAAAATAATTAATAAATAATAAAATAAGTACACAATTTTGTTTAAACAAATACAAGTTTTCCTTAATATTTCTATAGATACAATATTGGTGTTTGGAGCTGTGATAATGATCGATTCTTATACAAAGAAAACAGATTCTAAGACACGTAAAATAATGACTGTTGGTGGTTTAGCATTGGTTGTATTTTTATTCAGCGTTATTCTATCTATATTTAAATCGAAGGCACATGGATATCCTTATAGGTAATATTTACAAATTAAATTAAGAATTTTAATCATTACTTTTTAGTATTTACAATTGAATAACCTAAATATATATTTATTTTTCAGCTTTCTGATCAAGTAATGGAGTTTTGAATGAGCATCTACTTAATTTTTTTTTTTTTTTGATTGTTTATAAAAATTGCACAGACCTTTAAAGTGTATCTATTAATGGTTAAAACTTTTTTTCATATTTGGGTACAACGATTCTTCAAGTCATATTTAGTAATTAACATTTTCTGAGGAAATTGTGCTTAAAAATTCATTATTGTCTATATTTGGAAATGAATAAACAATGTTAACATTTAATTTCATTAAAAAATGAATAAAAAAATAAACTGGTGATTATTGTTAAGCGTTCCAAAAATTACTTTGAAATATTAAATATAAGAAGTAATGTTCAAAAAAAATTTGTTCTTGTTGTATGTATTGTATTTGTTTTTCGTTTTATCCTTTAAGAGTGAATTTAACTCCATAAAGATTGTTGAATCCAGAAGTTTTAGTAATATTATTTATTAGGAGCCTAAGTATCCTTAAAACTGAGGAGGCTAATTAATGCTAGCAAAAATTCTAGTTTGGAAATAGCTCAGATTTAAAGTACCTAGATGAAACATTAGCCAAACAATTGAGTAAATAAGTAAGATAGTGGAACATATAAATACATTTGCAGTGGCACGTCTACAGTGAACATACAAATGTTATTTACTCAAGTGAAACCCATGTATAAAATAAATATATATACAATATATCATTATTACTATAATACTATGTGTAACATTGATTGAATTAATTAAATTTGTATTTAATCAATGGAAGTAATATGCATAAATATATTTAACAGTACCTTGTTTATATTGTTTAGTTTTTTAAAGGGGCCCCTCAATGAACGGACTTTGGCCCTATAAAGAAAAAATTATGTACGGTTAAATATTTTAATAAATACTTTGTAAAATCCCTACTCCTTATATAGACCAGGAACATGCCAAAAAAAAAAAATGGAGGTACCCTGGCTGCTCTTGTGGCCTAGCCGTTATGACTAGGCCGACAGTGTAAAAATCACATGATGCATAAGTTCATTGAAAGAAAAAACTTTTGAAAATTTTAATTAAAAAACAAAGCTTTTGATTTTTATTTGTTGAATAAATCTATTTTAAAATGATTATTGATTCACCTGTACAAATAATGAATTCTAAATTGTTTCTATTTTGTTGTCTGAATGTTAAATGTATGTAAATTGTTACATTTTATTTTATATACAAATATTTTGAGCTAAATATTTCAAGTGAATTGGCTATGAATTACTTACATTTATCATTTTGAATTTTGCTACACCAGATAAAATCATGAATCACCAAGAGTCCTAGAAGAATAGTATTATAACTTTGAAGTCTAGAAACCTAGTATGGTCAGTTGCACTTCAATTAATTCCAGGAGCCAACAACACAATGCTATTTGACCATACTAACACGGTACATAGATGAATAGGTAATTAATTAAGTACCTACTTATTATACATAATACCAGCTGTCCCGCCCGGCGTTACCCGTGCCAAGGATTTGTTGCTTGTGAAAAATTCCAACTCTACATGATTTAAACTTTGTTCTAATTCGTTATTTAATATTCGGTGTAATGGTGTTCAAAACTTAAAAAAATGATTTGCTGTATGCTTTCTTAGTGCACACTAACATGGTGGTTAGAAGGTATCGTGAAATTTACAAGCCTTAAGTTATTATTGTTTGGGCTCTATGTTGATCATTCCGCTTCCGGTAGATTGAGGACCTCATAGGTGCGTACTCTATACAAAATATATGTTTTATTTTTATTTCGGACACGCCGATGAGCGGCTATTATAAGCGCGCAACTCAGTCACCTTGGTAGGCAATGCACGAAAATTCGTTCAGCCGTTAGGCACGCTTAAGGACAGACTGACATTTACATACATATATATGCCAATTTAAACCACTTAAAATCAAAATTTTGAAAAATCCTTTCTCATTGCACTGGGAAATAATAATGTTAATCTACTCTCAAAATGTCAAATTGATAGCTCTAAGTTCGTATATTATGAATCAGTCACTCAGGACAGTCTCGTTTATACATACATACAGATATAGCCATCTTTCCCAGCGTTTCCAGTGAGACACACTTGTGATTACCTATGTCTAGAGAGCCTTGATATTAATATCAAGACTCTCTACCTATATCCTATGCGAGGAGTTTATTTTTAGGTACCTAGGCAATAGATGTAACAGTGTAAGACCACAGCTGGTATAAAAAATAATATTTTTTATGTATAATCATTAATCATATCCAATCGTCAATTATTGATTGTGTATAGTTGTAAATTGTAATTTTGTTGTAGTGATATTACATTAGAGATATTATTAAGTACCTATCTCAATAGAGAGTCACTATAATAAATGCGTTAAATTTGAATTCAATGATATAAAATCATTGTATATTCGTATACCTATGTACCTACGAGTATTGATTAAAGATTATAGAATGGTCTATTCAATAATCAATGCTACGAGGCTCCGAAAAAGGATTCTGATAGAAGACTGTCTGTTGGCCTATAATATCATTTAACATATTTTATGTTACTATTGTGATTAAAGTTATTTATTTTACTACCTAGGTATTAGTACTAAGGTATGTTAAATTCATTTTTGCTAAAATAATTTCATTTGAAGATGTCATTGTGTGTATACAAAAAAAATAATAATAATATACCTACAACTGCAGTAGGTACATAAGTTTCAAGTATCCACGAATAATATTTTTAAACTACCTACTTACAAAAATCGTTATTATTGGTTTTAATATGTAGCCAGCATATAATAGTTATTGCCTATTATGTATCTATACTTATACCCTAATCCCTAATAATATAGGGACATCTAAAGGTAGGTCCATAGACATTCAAACGGGAACACTAGACCTATTTCAGGAACATTTCAATCAGTTCCCAGGCTTAAAATCGTACATTCTAAGTAATATACCAAGTACTGCTTAATGTTTACTTCCCAGGAACATCCCACTATGACATTCACAGGAAATTTCTATATTAGTCCTCTATGTGTGGTTTGTGTCCCATAAAAGTACCTTTAATTTTATCACTATTGTCCCTCTATATGAATTAGAAAATCTCTACTTATAAATGCATACATAAAATACATGCATGTATTGTTTTTTATTATAATAATTATATAGATTAATAGACACAGGTATATTTAATATTTTAATACCAATTCTGAAAATCTATAGTAGTTATATATTATTGAAAGTACAAGTAACAATTTACATAGGTAGTTACAAACTTGAAAATTACAACAACGATATAAAGTACCTATATATTCTCAATTTTACATTAAAATTAAATACCTAGCTTTATTCACCTAAATCACAAAATACGGTACTGAATATTATATACCAACATCATTTTGTCATCTGTAACCAATGGCAAAAATTTTAAATTTTAAACGAATTAAAAAATTAAAAATTGATTTCCGTTAACTAAAATTAAATTTATGCTTGAGCCACTTTATAGCAACATAATATATCTATATATGTATAGTACAAAAACTTATATCAGCCAGGATATTTTATATTACCTATAGGTTATAGCCTACAGGTATTAATAATTAAATAATTAATATTGCTAAAATAGTCGTAATAATGGACAATGGTTAAGTAGGTAGATGATAGTTGAAATTAATTTTTGTAAAATATTGCATTTTCATATATATCTATTATCCTAAAATTGTCGATGATTTTTTGGTTACAGTATGAAATACTTGTGATTTATGATTTATGACTTTATGAGGAACCTTGTATTAATCGTTCATGCCTTATAGCTATAAATATTGAAGATTTAAAAAAATCATTGATTAGGTACAAGATAATTTGCGAGGTTAGGTTAGGTTGGCCTAACCTAACCTAACCTAAATTTGTGATTTTTGTCATTTTGTTACCAAACAATTATTTCAATAATAATATTAAAATTTAAACAAATTTTCCTATTAAATTCTGAGCATAACGACACTTCAACACTTGGGGTACTTAAAATGTTCCGATTTTTGAAAGCTTCGGGAGAAACAAAAAAAAAATGGTAATCTTTACGTAAAACCAATTTATGAAAACATTGATCTTATTATTTTTATGTAACTCAAAAACATATTATCGAGGACACTTGAAGCTGTCACAAAATATTTATAAGATTTTCCATACATTATAATATAACATAGTTTGCCTCTTTTCGAGCTATTTATTAGGTA
>PVMI01078340.1:0-14720 GCA_008528875.1 Aulacorthum solani
AAGTTATTAAATGGGATGTATAAATTACTGATATGTATAATTAATGGCAATTATTAATATGAAACCAAATTAGTAAAAAATCCTGAGTGATTAATTTTCCAATTTCCCACACCTCATAATTATGTCACTCGTATTATTTTTCAGTCGCTCGACACTTGTTTAAGTGTTTTATAGCTTCCAGCTCTCTTATCTATCTTATGTGTAAACATTTCCAGTGCTTCTAGTGCCTTTCTTTCAGTTTCATTAATAACCCGGCTGTTACACAACCGTATTGGCGAATAGCGATATGCTCCAAGCATACGTTTCTATGAGTCTTTTCTCAATGTTAATCTTAATTTCTTAGATGTGAATAGTTTGGATTTTTACTGAATGCAACCTTTGACAGTGCTATGTGCTTTTTAATTTCTCAAATACCTTTACCAACTGCTATTATCATGCAGCCTAGATATGGGAATTTTCTTACTTGGTCGAGCTTGTATCCTTTATCATTTATCTTCATTCTAAATATTCCAAACATAGGTACCCACCTTCCATTTCATCGATAGGACGCTGTATGTATCCTTCACTTTCAGTTGTTGTTGTTATATCATCAGTGAAACATCAGGAAATAGTTTCCCTCAAATTGTTATTCCAAATAATTATAATTTGAATATTGTTTTCATTATTTTACATTGTTGGTACTTAATTTTAAATTAAAATTATTCATAATAACAGAATTACTCTATGGCATCTATAACAAAGTACTTACAAATGAGTAATACTTACATCAAGGTGGATACATATCTATTTATCCACCTTGATTTATATAATACAAATAATTGAAGATAAGACATTTAAGATTTATCGGAAATGATTCATATTATTAAATTATTAAGTAAATAATGATTTTTGCTTAGCTTGTTTAATTGAAAACTTCAACAAAGTATAAAAATTAAAAGATGTAGGCATAAGAAGGCAGCCGTATTGTCAAATTGAAAAAATTCCTAACTCTGCTTCTTTAAATCATAGTATTCTTACACTATTTCCCATCATATAAATGTATTGATTTATTAATGATTTGCTAATAAATTGAGTATGTGCAATTAATTATTACTTACATTCATATACATATTTTATGACAATATCATATATTGTATAGCATTTTTAGCTTTTGTTCTTGTGCACAGTTATGTTTCATCGGGCTTATATATATATATGTATTTTAATGTTTCATTCTGCTGTCATAATTTTAATTTGTTGATAGTGTAAGAACTAATAATACATCTTGTTAAATCAATTAATATAAACAATCAAAACAATTTTTTTACAGAACAGAATAACAAGTTATACAATTCTATATTCTAGATAATTTTTTTTTCTTTTAACTGATTTTATGTGATGATGCTTTTTTACTTTTATTTTTTAAATGTTATTTTAACAAGTATATTTTTTTACAGATATAGAATCCTTCGTGAATATACACAACGCAATCATATTAATTCAGATATATTGAAAAAATCACATTAATTAAATTAATTATTACATTTATACAGATTTTAATAAATATTCAACAGCCTTTCAGTCCATTAAAAAAGTACAATATATTTCTTGATTTTACATATTATATTTATATTATTTTATTCATAAATGTTTAGTTACAATTTATACATGATATTCTCCACCCTCCAATTTATCATCTGATACATACGACACCAAATACTCGGCTGTACTTTGGTCGATCCAAATTACAGACACTACAAATGATATAAAATACCCTAATATACTGCCAGCAACAACATCTAATAAATGATGACGTCTTAAAAGTATTCGACTGAAAGCCACAGCTACTGCCCAAACACATAAAAACAATACCATAAACTCATTTATCGGATACAATTTATAAAAATAAAATAATATGAAAAATGCTCTTGACACGTGTCCTGACGGAAAAGAGTAGACATCAGGACCAATTGTAACCCATTGATCATTCTTGTTGCCTACAGGTCGACGGCGACGAACAAATGCTTTTATTGTGGCAACCGCAAAAATATCAATTAATAATCCTAAATATATAAAAAGAAAATTATCATTTTTCATTTTTCCACCATCACATATGTATTAAATTCATGTAATGGACCATAGTTATGCATATATTATTTAAAAATACAGGGCATTTTGTCTACATTAATAAAGTGTAAAAATAAAAATGATACATAGAAATTAGTATTTAAAATTGATAAGCCCCTCAAACTGTGTGTTAGGTTACAAAATCATCTGAACATGATCCAGATCTGGTCAAAAAAATGGAAAATAAAAATAAATGACTCCAAATCCTCCTTTATTACCTTTTCACTAAGACCTGGAGACTGCCCTCCAGTTTCATTCAATAATAACTTTATTCCAACAACCCCTGTAGTCAAATACCTGGGCCTAAAATTTGATAAGCGACTCACCTGGGCTCAACACCTCAAAAACAAAAGGAAATCTGTAAACTCTAGACTTCACTTGCTCCGCCCTCTTCTCCGCTCCAAACTTAACATCAGCAATAAATTATTAATCTGTAGAGCTATTTTAAGACCTGTATGGGCATACGGCATCCAGATATGGGGCTCCGCGAAACCCTCAAACCTGCGAACTATACAAACCTTCCAATCAATATGTCTCCGTCAAATCGTCTCTGCCCCTTGGTATATAAAAAACGCCAATCTTCACAAAGACTTAAACGTTCCCACACTTTCTCAGCTAATCAAATCCCACTTCCTCTCATTCCATTCTAAGCTAAATCACCATACTAATCCATTAATTAAACGTCTGTCTTCTTGTACAATTCCCGATAATCCTAGAAGAAGATTGAAACGATCTTGACCTAGAGATTTCCTTGCTTGATCTGTCGGGTGGTACTACTGAGTACCTTCCCTCTCATGTTACATCAACGCTATTCTCCAACAAAAAAAATTACTTATTGTATAAAATATTTATATAGATTGTAATTATTCTTAATAAAAAAAAAAAAAAATTGATAAGTGAAAATTAAATTTCATATTTTAAACATAAGTTTAGACACCTAATAGTTGTATCCGTCTGATTGATACTCTACCTATTGTTACTTATATCAATATTTACTATTTATTTATTATTAGAACTGATAACTCTACAAATAGAAAATATATTCATTAATATGCAGTGGTTTGAGTAGATAAAATGTGTAATGATTGTATTCAAAGAAAATTCAATATTAATTCATACAAACCATTATTAAAAAATACCGAAATATGAATTTTAAATATCCTGTAAAATGTTTAAAAAATTAAGGTGTTTAACTTATTTAGGTTTCTGAACAGATGTTTGCAATGTGGGTATTTTTTAACTTTCTTTAAAAGATTTAAAAGATTATAAAAATTCTAATAGATACAATTTAAAAAAAAATAATAGTATGCTTAAAAGATGATTACACTTTAAGGTATTCTCGTTATATACACTTTACAGACTACCAGTTTTCTTAACAACCTCTACGTTGGCATTTTTTTTTTTGTTCTGTGCCACAAGACACAAAGATAATGGTCAACATCAAAAGACATTGTTGGTAGATTTTTTTCCTTAAGAAATTATAATATTACTGTTTGTTCCGATTGTATAATTGAAAAAAACTTTGACATATCTAATTGATGCAAACAAATGAATGGACACTTGTAAAAGTTATTTTAAATTTTATTCTGTTCTAATCTCATAAAAATATACATTATTGTTGACACAGGCACAGTGTTTTGATAGGTAAATGAAGCATGTTGTTAAATGTAGAGCGCATACAACAAGAATACTAATTTAAGGCCTAGTTTATAATTTCAAATTAACTTACCAATAAGAAGGTTAACTTGCATTTGAAACAAAGATTTTGACCAAGCAAACCAAATGAAAGTCAACCAACAGGCAATCCATACAATTCCATGACACGAATACTTAAATTTAACATACTCGTCAATATTAATAATTTTGATTTAATTGAAATACATTTTTTTAAAGTATTTAGGTACTTTACCTCTAATCCTTTGTAATATGTGGCAGAACTGCGAACAGGCAATACCTTAGAAACTGTGTTACAGATAACTGAAGTAAGTTTTGAGTCAATATCCAAAATACCCTTCATCGGTGCCGGTACAGTCCGTTTAGGAGGCATTTTAAATTTATTTTAAACCGAGTTCAATATACTCATGAAGAACTGAATAGTGTTCAACGACTAGATAACTTTATGACAACGATCGTTTATAACAATAGCATTAATATATTTTGCAAACTGATAGCGACCGGGATTATTGTGATTCTGTGTTATAATTTTTTACTTTTTATTTGAACAAAACAACATTATCACTTGTCAGTTATCACAAAACTAATCTCAATTATTGCATGGTATTATCTGTTGAGTATTTGCTTTAGTAATTAGTATTAAGCAATAACCAATGACTAATGAGTAGGTAATGAACGTTAAACTATTTAATCTATTCTGTAGGTGAACTATTATATTATAATATGACGATTGAACCATGGTTAGCAATAATTAGCTAGGTAATTTATGAAACGATAAAAATTTATCCACCTTGGCAGTCGGCAGATAGTTTTATGAGTAACACTCATGCCTAATGAATAACACAATATGCACGAGTTATTTATAGAAATATTGTTCTGCTGTAATTAGTCGAATGCTAACACTAACAATGTTTATTATGCTGTTTAGTTATTTTATCCAACCCTCCTGCACTAAGCAATCCAGCGTTAGCCATTGAAGCGCCATCCTACTTGTGATATTTTAACTTTTCTGGGCATCGATGCAACTCTAGTGGGGAGTCGGTCGGCGCTGAAGGGACATATCCTATTTTTAAAGACTTGCTACATTTTTTTTGTGCGAAATACTCAAATAAATATGGTTATACGGCTATACGCTGTAGTGCTGTACGCCTGTACAGTGTACAGTTTCTTATTACCATAAATATATTTATATTATGTCCGTATAAATATTAATGAATAAATACATAGCTATATTTTGCTTTTTTTGTCGCATTATTTTTATGTTGCGACCACGGTTGTTTACACGTATAGGTATTTACATGGTTGCGACTATACAAGTAGATATTAAACTATTAAAATCCTCCCAGAATTTTGACCGTAATAATCTGAAATTCATAATTTTGATTCTTAAACACCGACAGAGCTAAAATTATCATATAAAATGCCTAAATATTACTCTTTAACATTTTCAATTTTTTTTTTTTTTGGCTTCCAGGCTCGTCGCCGCTTCCGTTACACATTTAAACCACACCACGCTTCTCGTTTCTTCGGCCAGTTGCACTCTCAAGAGGTCTTTTTTAACTCTGTCAATCATAGATCTATAAACCTACTGTATAGGTATATTATAACGCATATGCTGTCAATCCACAGCTGTCTTGGCCGTCCTCTCAGTCGGTTTTTGTCTGGTTTCCATAATGTGATCTCATGCAACTTTTGGCCTTCTGCTATCCAGACGCGTGGCCGGCCCAGCTTATCTTTCTGCTTTTGTGCTGTCTCTTTTCGTCTGACTTTGTTAACGCCCAAGCTCCACATGCATACAGAACTATTGTTCGAATGGTTGTTTAATATACCTAGTCTTAGTTTTGTATTTTTGGACAATAGCCTTGACTTAAATAATAATATAAGTGCAAAAAAGCACTTATTTCCCGCCGTTATTCTCCTGTTGATATCTTCATGGCTATTTACTTGTTCGTTAATACATCTACTTCTAGGTATTTGAAGCTTGATACATACCCTTTCGAAGGTTAAATCTCCAACTGATATAGTGACTCTTGTAGGTACATCATCTCTTCGAGATCTTATTAGATATTTCGTCTTTTGCTCGTTAACTTGCAGACCAATAGCTTTTTTTTTATTTATCAGTTTTTCGGTTGTTTGTCTTTCACTTTCTTCGATTTCAACTGTACGCAAAGAACTACAAAAATGTTGTCACCGTGGAATATGGAAATGATCAGCTAGTGTTTTCATATAATATTATTCAGATCTGTCTCACAGTAACCTGCTATTTGATTGTTACAGTATTATTGTTATTATTTTTTACTACTAATAATTTATTCTATAATCTAAAAGTTATATTTGTTATAAAATGTATGAAAATGTTGCAATTCACCCCATTTCGAGGTTGGTATATAGTTAGATAAATAAAACATGATAAGTAAAATTGTAAAGAGCAAACTGTCATTTAATTTATTCACTTATTAATACCTATAATAATCATTTACATTTTTAACACACATCGTATTTGAATAAAATATTTATGATGTAAACATATGATGTATTGACGCAGGTATAAAGTTTAAAATTAAAATAATTAAATATAATAATACATTAATAATTAATAGGTAATAATGTAATATATATATTATATATATAATATATTGTGTGTATACAAGTATGTTTATAAATATAATATATACATTTAATAACAATAATAATGATTCTTTCAACAGATATAATAAAATTTACATAAACAAAATACTATATAGCAACAAATTAAATGAGATATATAATAGGTTAGCATAAATTGTTTTTCATATTATGATGAAATATTAGAAACTATTATAGGTATAATAATATGATCGTCTATAATTCTTAATATTATCCTTATTCCGGATTCCCTAATAGGTACACAGCAGTACACACTAATATTCTTATGTAATTTATATATTAAATTCTATCTGATAAATAGATTTAATTACTTTATCATATTATTATGAATTATGATTAACTATATAAATTATTTGCATAATGCCTCAATTACATGAGATTATTATGGAAGTGCAACTGCGGAGGACCTCCAATCGGTGACCGTAGTGGAATATCATCACTCTTTCTGTGTACCATTTGTCGACCTGACCAAGCTCTAGTGGGGCTTGGTGAATTGCGACAAGTTCTCGGCAATGTTTCAATTGATCGAATCGGACTTTGAATGTTAAGAACACTCCTCGGCAATGCTTCAACTGACAAACTGAGTGCTCCGACACCACTGGTTCGACCTTGCATTCTCATCAATTTTCGTTTCTATGGAACATTGGATATGAAGTTTACACTCACATACGCATATTATATATTTTAATTTGACTAAATTTAACCGTCGAGTAACACTAACTTGAACTATAGCCCTCCAAGTTTGTCCATAATTACGGGCCAACTGCAATCGATTCTGTTTACGTACATGATGTTTCTTGTAGCCTATCTCGATGACGATTAAAACCATTCCAACCACTATGCCCACAGCGACGAGTATAAATACACCTGCCATATTTTTCAATCCCAACGTATTGGGTGTTTTTTCTTGATCTTCGCATTGTTCTACTCTCCCTTGAAATATCCACTTATCGTCCAAGCTTTCCATGAAACCACCTGGCTCAAAAATATCAAGGTTTAAATTTCATCTTCCTTGTACCTGTATTATGGAACGTTTCAATTAAATATAACACGCATATATCATACTTTCATGGAAGTCTAAAATTGATAACGTGACTGATTCAGACCAAGGAGACCCTTTTTGTAGACCAACTCCATACCCAGAACGTCCAAATAATTCACCAGCCGTGACTAATTGACAATCCTGCGCAGCTTCGAATTCCAAACGGCTGCTGTCCCATATAAATGCCATAAGCTTACTGAAAATGATTTTAAATGTGTCAATAAATACTGTCAATCTTTAAATATATATTGATCGTACTCGTTCTTCACATCTCTAATTGCGTCTTCAGCAGTTTCGTAGTTGTTGGCTTCCATTGTCCTATACATGTTTGACAGTTCCACTTGTCGTCTAAAATACATATCAACTGCGGATCCCTTTACTGTGGCACAAGTTAAATTCTCCATTGTACTGCGGAGCTATTATAGACCAAGTCAATAACTATGTATAAGTTATTGATAACCATTTGATTAGACTATAATTAGTAAGTATAAATTATTCTTACCCTAGCATCATTAATTCCAGATAGTTTCGTTTTCGGTCTTTCGAGCACGAGAAAAGCGGCCAAATTGGCAGTGTACGATGCTACGATGATCATGGCAAATCCAGCCCATACCATTCCTAGTACTCTAGCTGAGAAACTCCTTGGTGTACCTTCTCCGATACCACTGTTCAACAAAACTCCCCACGCGAACCATGTAGCGCTTGATAAATTAAGTGCATCCTCTTCTGTGCCATCGGCGTTAATTAACTTGAATCTTGCAAAAGGAGAAAACCTATCGAGTAGATATAATACAAGCGCAACCACATGAACGGAACCCATGACAAGCACCCAAAGCGTGTGGCTGAATGGTTGCAAAAACGACACAAGTGTCGAAGACCGTGATGGCTAAAAAAATATGAACATTTTAGTATTATGAAAGTAATAAATGAGTCACGTGAAGATATTGAGTACTATCTTAAGATTTTAATCGCTTAGGTATTTTTCTTTTAAAAAAATATGAAGATTTTGAATTTAAATATTTTGAATATTTTAAAAATACATTACAAATTGGTGTGTATTTCATTGTACCCAATATCTGGATCAAAAATTGGAGATAAATCATTTACTTTTTTCTCCAAAATAGTAATTCCTTGGTACTTGAATGGTTTGCTAAACTCTATGAATTCTGCTCTTTCCGGATTAATGGTTAGAGGAGCTAATATCATATCAGCTCTTTCATACACTATTTCGCCAATCAAACCATTCCATTCTTTTTTCCCACTCGCTAAAGATATTTATCACAGTTATAATTTATAATATAACCTTACACATTTTGATATTTTATGAAAATATTGACCTGAGTTGTTTCTTATTTCATAATTTCCAAATTGTCCATCTGGCGATAGTGATAAACTATACGTAAAGTTTATGGTTTCAGAAAGCTCCACTAGCAAATCAATACAATATCCTTTACAACAGTAAACTATTGGATCTATAACTAAAATAAACAAACATGAATTTGTATTTATTTTTTTTTTTTGAGAAAAATTGTTTACCTTTAGATGAAGTATTATACAACGGACACATTATTTCATCTGATTTACAACTATTTCCATCATCTTTCTTTAATGGTCTTACATAAACAAATGGTTTTTCTTCTATTGTTAATACTTTTAAATGTGTGGGAATCATAAAACCTTCGGGTTTCTTCTTCAAACGTCCTGGCCATATAATGTTGGATTCGTTAAGTCGTAATTTCATCTTATTAAGGTCCTAAAATCATTTATGATTTTTTTATAGTTATGATTTTTTTTCTTTTCATTAAGTTAATTATTATTATTTATTCATTTACATTATTAAAATAATATTTTCCAATAGCATCTTTATTGGCCACTTCTTTGACATTGACTATATCATATTCAGCATATATTCGATCACCGTTGTTATCGAAAGCTACTTTACCTGTGTGTCCATCTTTATACACTTGTTTCTTTATATACCTGAAGAAATATTAATGATGAAATTTCATGCTAAATAAACTGAACAATAGGTTGCAAAAATTACTCGAAAAGTGTCTTGCCCGTATCCCAAATAGCACCAGAATTATCACAATCAGCCGGGGGTGGGGTTATAGTTTTAGTACGGTTCATATCTGTAATCGCTGACGCCAATATATATCTGCAGTATACCAAGTCAAAATTATAATACTGAATACTGTATACATATAAAAAAATAACCCTATTAGGAAAAATGTATATGCGTACATGCTATCGTATATATGAGCTAATTCGTTAGAGGCGTTAACCAATTTCAATCCGATTGTCCCTTCCGGTACATTATTGGCATCTAGAGCTTGCTCCGTCACAATCCACACATATCCAGCCTCGGTCATGTTTCGATAAGCCGCGTCCCTGAAAATGACTTCAGCATCTAATTTGCTCGCGTACATTAAGTACACTCTGGCTTGTGCGTTCTTCATTTCGTTTAATTGGTTGTTGAAATGTGACAGGCCTGGTTCAAACTCTATAACCGCCTCCACCTGAGATATATGAAAAGAAAATACTTAGGTACCCACAGCATAAAATATTCTAACCTACATGGCTACATTACATATTTATATTATAATAATTTTATATTTATAATCTATAGGTATATAATAAATATTATTTACAAGTTGAAGCAATTGCGTTTATCACGAGGGGGGGGGGTGATGAGTTAAACGTTTTAAACTACACATAATATAGGGTTAGACACTATATAATATTATAATGTGGACAATGTCGTATATGACCAGAGTAGTTTGCATTGAGACGATTTCGAAGTTGCAATAGCATATTATAAATACCATTATACAATACATAAATAACACAGTTACTGTGCAATCCACAGTTTTAACACACAATTATCGAAGTTCCACTGTTATTAAAAGAACTCCTCAATATAAATAAATTATTCGTAAATATATTAATAGTATATACCATATAGGTATGGATTATATATTCCATTAGTTTATTATTATATATTATGGTATAATAACCTGGACTTTCTTTTCAATGTCGTCTCCTTGATTTTGTGAAGTAGTTTGGAATCTTCCGACAAATGCTCTACCGTCGGTATCGGAGCTGTGGATAAATATGACCTGGAGCACAAATGATTTCAGAATTATTAAAGTGTACATAGGACATTGTGTGCATTAATGAGGTATACCTATAATGCCTATGTACTTAATGCAGTAAGAGGTAAATTCGAACTGCGTACAATGACTTCTGACAACGCATATTATATGTTTTACTTTAACCTACCTTTAAATAGTTGAAATATTTTAGTAATTCAACCCACACTTCAGCTTGGTGTGAATAGGGTGGAACGGTACGAAGGAATGACACGTGAATGTTCTGTAACAATAATTTATAATTTAGACACCTACACTAGTACACAACAACAATGCATAACAAACATCAATAACAATTAACGTAGATAATATTATTGTATGATAATCATTACTTTATCTGAAAAAGCAGAATCTCTGGATGAAATTCCGATCACGGGTATATGATAGAAACCACTAGTGTATGATACAGCAGCCGGAGACAAATCTCCAATTTGTGGATGAGACACAATAACGGCATATACCCTTCGCACGATGAGTTGCTTACAAACGTTGAGAGCGGTTTTAATTGGATTTGGATCCATTTTTATTGAATGAGCGTAGAATGTGTTACCGGGTTTCATAAATGGTGTATTGAAGTTTAGATGCTATTCAAACAACAAAAATATGACATGAATATATTTGTATATTATAATTATTTTCGTTCAAAAAATTATCACACGCATAACACATTACACATATTGTTTAAAATTTATATTATAGGTACACGTATAAATTATCTTTATAATTATTATTATATACAGACCACAGGGCATAAATAGCATGCAATGGATACACACAATCTGCCTATAAGACATTGCGGGCCTACTTCCGAATTAATTTTAAAATAAATATACTTTAAACTAACATGTAATACCTAGCCTTAGACTTAATAACTATGAAATATAAATTAAAATTATGAATCTTTATACTTAGGTATATTATAATTACAATAATCATTTTTTTAAATTTTTGTCGAAAATTTGTATGAATACCTTCATAAAATATATGCTTTATTTGAATGGTAATATAACGTAAATTAATAATAATCACACATGTAGTCGAATGCCATTGAAATATCGTATTATATTGTATCAACAATTCTTTTAACAACTCATCTCAATATTTTTCTTGTCATAGGTTTTCCAATAACATTATTTAAGCTAAGACGGTCTGTCAAGCTATATACAACATACTCGTTTAGGTACTTCACAATATGTTTTTGATATTCTTATTAAAATAATTTATTTTACTATTAGTAAATAGTATTAGGGTAGTTCACGGTGTACTACGGTAAGTTGAATTAATTTTTGTTGAAAACATTACATTTATTATGTATTTATATTTTATATTATTAATATCTAATTATTGTAATGGTATATATTTATAAAATTTGTAATTTTTGTTAACTTTTGACTCAACACATCCTTACCGTAGAACGGTGAGAATAGGTTTGAGGTATAAATAAGCAATAACTTAAAATAAATCTAAATGTTTTGAAAATGTTATTGTGCGTATAAAATATAATAGGTAATATTGGGAAAAGATTTTAGTCTCCACGAATCATATTTTTGAAATAATTAAAATTCTTATTCATTGTTTAACTTTAAATATCTAATTTCGTCAACATTTTTACTTCAATATCTATATTTGTAAACATTTTTTATTAAAGTGATGCATTTTTTTAGATTTTTTGCTTCAAAATAAATTACTTATGAAAAACTGGGTATTTTTGTACTTTTGACCTCCCAGTGAACCAACTATGTTTATTTTCCTACCAGAAAACAAAATGAGGTTGAAAATGTCTCCACATATTAAAAAAAACACATTGTAATACATTAATATTATTATCGCTACTCTCAAAATCTAAAATAACATGAATATATTTTTATAATTTTTGTAAATAAACTTTATTAATGTATACCTATTGCCATGCGGCATGTTACCATGGATAATAATATAGGATACGCATTATACCTATTAAAATGTTGACGAAGACGTATTAACAAATTCCCGGGAAAAGAATCACTGCAGCATATATATTACAATTATTTAAAAGCATATTATTAAAATTAGTTTTACATTACTTCAATTGTTTGTTTGAAATAATCTTCACTTGCATTGCTACTTAAAACTCCACCAATGTGAAATTCATATGGATTATTATCGGTATTTTCTTTTTCTAGATTTTCACTATTACAATAAATTATAAAAAACAAACACAACAAAAAAACACTGAAAACTGGTTTCATTATGCTTAGTTGAACTTTAAATATCTTAGACATTTTTCAAAAAATTTCAGTAAATAATCGATGGACAATTTGTTGCGTATATCGGTACCAACGCCCAAATTGTGGAATTAAATTTTTTGTTATTGTTCAAACTATTTATCGTCGTGTTTGCTAGAAGCCTTGTACATACATTTGAACATAATTTCACGGTGGTCGTTAAAAAAACATTGCGATTACATTGTGACTTACATCTTATTATAGGTATTGTATAATCGCGTAAAGGACGAAACTAAAAGTTACAAGTCTATAATGGACCACAGAGCATGCTTGAGAAGGACCGTAACCATGGCGACAGCATATTATCCTGTCGGGATATATTGATCAGATTACGGTATGGCCATACCTACAAAACTTAATAACCAAAATTTAGAAATAAAATTTAATTCGAAACTATAACAAATTATTACAATTTATGTTATTTATAATTTATAATTATCAACAAGAAATAATAATATGTTACACGGTTAAAACTAACCAATACTATACTTATTTAGAGGGTAGGTATATAGTCCATTTATTAGTCATGATAATTTAAAAAATAATTCTGAGTGAAGACTATTAAGGGGTCTGTTGCTTTTTGAATTTTAAGGCGATCAACGTTGTATGAAATAAAAAATATTATGTGATTCGAGTGATTATACATTTGTACCGTTTTCGTAACCTGCGTACAATGTAATCCTGTATTACAAATAAAGGTCGCTGCGACACTGTTGCTGCAGTATCTGTATATACATTTTATTATTATTATAAATAAATGTATAGTATTTATATAGATATAATATTTTAGGCTATAAGACATAGCCGATATCAGAGGCTGCTCTTAATGTTTTTTTAAAGCCTATGTTGTGATTACAGAAGCCAATACTATTATCAGATAGACCGATACACAATAATTTACCTTTTAACTACATGAACATCACTTTAAAAATCAATGATTATCGTTTATTAAGCAGGACGTTACTGCTTAAGGTACCTATAATATATTTATCAGACTAGAATAAGAACAGTTCAATAGCTGAATATTTTTTTTTTTGGCTGCTTATTAGAGCACTTAAAAACGTAAAAATGTCAAGTTATTTTCAAATAAAAATATGTAACAAAAGATATTAAATACCTATTGTTGTGATTGTTCACAAACAACGACAAAAATTCAAATTTTAGCTATAAAAAATAAAAATTTTACATTCTGATAACTGATATAACTAGAATGTACCTGTGTGATCTGTTTATAAACAAAATTAAAACACCTATCGGAAAAGTATATTTTAATGAGTTATTCAACGTAGTATTTAAGACGCTGGTATTCAATTTTTCAACAAAATCATATCTTTAAAACTAATTAAATGCGTGCGATAATAATGGCCAAGATCAGTGGTAGCTCAGCTTTTTTGAAGAGGGAAGGGAATATGCATTTTTTACAATTATGATATTTTATTAGAACACTTTATGTAATTTTACGACAAAAATAAGCCAATGAGTTGACACCCTCATCCTCCCACCATGAGCACGTGGGCAATGTCTGATTCTCACTCTTATTCTTAAAAATAAGAAAATAAACATTTTAAATAAAATATAAATTAATTATAAAATATTCATAGAAATAGAGGCTGACATGACATAATAATATATTATTGCTTAGGAAAATAACTTCGAGGCAAAACATCCGAAAAATATGTTAAGTAGATACTTACCTATACATATCAAACACTTTGATGAATTAGACTTAGGGTAACTACATTACTACAATAATATAGGTAATATAATAGATATATGCAACTTCTGTTTTTCAAATGAGAACCATCCTTTTGACCCTTTTACTGTAAATTATTTAGT
>PVMI01078352.1:0-25125 GCA_008528875.1 Aulacorthum solani
TTTATTTAAAAAAAAATTAATGACCATAACTAGATACTTGTACCATAACAATCATACAGAATATATTATAATGATTTCTCAGTTTAATTAAGTATGTATTAATTATCTAGTGACTGGTATATATGTGTGAACAACAGAAAACCATATTTAAAATAAAATATTTAACCAATATATCTTGAGCATATTTTGCCGATATTTGTGCCTTCAAAATTATTTATTAATTTCTTCATTTAAAAGATTTAGTTACAATTTATATTAATAGGTACCAATTGGAAGTTTGATTGTGCATCACATCATATTTTCCCTTCTACTTAATTGTATGTACTGACATTTTTAACCACGGATTTTTTTTACCCCGGACTTTTTGGTAGTATACCCTCGTGCGTCACTGAAAGTTTATAGTGTAAGCCCAAACGGTAGTCAGCCATTTTATACTGTCAACGTTACCCTAAATAATAAACTTATTTGAGAATTGCAATATTTGCTTAAAATAGGTACGGTTTATAATATTAAAATGGAGTCTTTCATTTAAAGTCTTATTACCTACTATTAAAAAAAGTAATAACTAATGAGTATAGGTAAAAGTATAAGTAGTATAACTTTTTTTCATAATATGCTATTGATCAAAATATCAAATACATTAAATAATTCCATAAAATTAAATAAGCCAAATAGTAAATGTAAATCAAATTTATTTTATTTTAAATCATACAATGAATACAATATATCTATTTAATATTAATATTGAGTATAATTTTTATAGTAAAATCCAACCGATATTGGTATAGTTCTGTATAATATATTAGTATGTATTATTTTATGATTATACATAATATAATATATACATCTAAATGTTGATACATCAAAATATCAAACTTTAAAACAAATCACATCACTTATAAAATAATAATATATTAAAATATAATATTCTTGAGCACAACTACAAAAATTTCATAATAATTACAAACAAGTATAAAAGATATAATTTTGGATTTAACGAGCGTTTACGTCGATGAGACCGTTGCACGACTGACATACAGTCGTTTAAACGAAACTAAATGAAACTTATAATATTATGATCGCGTGTCCAACACACGAAACAATGTAAACGGTCGACCGAAGGAACATGTTCGTATATATTATTATACTGGTTAATAATATAAAATACAAAATAATAATAATAAATGGACGGATAATATTTTACAGACATGAATAATATTCCTATAAATCAATATGGCAACTCGCTATTTACTCGTGTCAAAAACATGCCGCATTATAAAAGCCTATGAATTTAAATATTAATTAACTGTATACATAATATAATATACCGTATAATTAGATAAGTTTACATGATTAATTTCTCTTAAAACATAAGTAAAAAAAAAAAAAGTAGATAATTAAAATATCAAATACATTATAATATCCCCTTTAAAAAAATATAAATTACGACGTTATAGATAAATTTAAATATAACGGCCGTCGTTCAATAGATTTTCGCTTCATTATTATTATTAAATACTTTTACAATATTAATTATTTAATTCTGTGGAGGGGGAACTGACCGAGAGAACATGTTAAACACCAAATGCTATTGTGTTCTCTACCCAGGGTACAGATTCTAAAATAGCGTTGTAAAGCGATGGTTTTGATGATCGGCCGTAACCACCTCGGTAACTGAGCATGCCTTGTACTTGCCACAATCCATTCTCCGCCAAACACATTAACGGTGATCCAATTTCCATCTGTAAAATGGCAACGATATTTTACAATTAAATAGGAAATAAAAAAAATATCAATGTACCAATAAAAATAGTAAAATGATTATGGTAAATATAACAAAAAAATTAATTATGTCCTTGATATAGTATTTTAATGAGTGAATGAGTGACATACACGTAATCATTGTACACGATTTGTGTGCACATGATATTTTTTCATGAATGTAAAAAGTACAGTTGAAATGTACAACAAAACTAAATTTAAATCATAAATCTGCACGTAATATTACTATACACGGTAATTATTCATATACTACAGATGTTTTGATTTAAAAAAGTCCAAGAGTCTTATGAAACACAGAGGTAGAATATTTAGCAGAAATGAGCATTAAGATATTTTAATTAATTAAAAAATAAAAATGAATGAGGATATAATATGAAATTCATGAAGGTTTTGTTTTTATTTTTTTAGTCAAATTAACATATTAAAACTGTACAAATTAAAGGTTTTAAATTTCTTTTTACCGAGCACTTAGTTTGATAAATTAATATTTCTTTGTAATATTATTTATTGTCAAAAAAGATGTTGACTGAGCGAAACCATTAAAATTAAATCAATATTTTTATTTTAATTGAGTAATAAAAATAATAATAAAAATAAATTATAATATTGCAGTAAATTTGAATCATAATTTTATATTTGTGACAACCTCATTCATTTAATTGAAAACAAATATGTATTATTATAAATAATTATTATGTTTAAAAATTCTTATTATAGTTATTTTTTAGCAAGACGCTCAAAGAAATATACACTCAACCTTTGAAATAATGGAAGATAACCGTAATTGTATTATAATGCTATGAAATAGTAGACAATTGATATGTACATTTTAAAACCATTGTAATTTATTTATTTGTACATATTATTAAAAATAATTTTTAAATTTATTCCTACAATTGATATTATTAAAAGTGTATAAAAACTGTATTACCTATACCAACCTACTGTTATAGTAAGCAGTTCATGAAGGGTCTGGTTAAATAATATTTTTTTTTTTAAATATTATATACCTATTAATCTTGTTTAATAAGTAATAACTAATACTTAACATTGATTTTTGACCATCTCAAATGTTTTGAGCTAAATATTATACTTATTTTCTACATTCATACCTTCTGACACATTCATTAGATAACATTTTTCTAACTTATTAAACTTCTATTTCTATACCTTATGACACTTACATATTGTACATTATACAATAATACACATCAATATAATAATTTTACTTAAAATACTGTACCTACTGTTACTTGTTAGTACATGAATATTATTTACATTATGATAATAACACTTACATTACTAGCTTCCATTTCTCCCGAAGCAACACAGATTTCCTGTTCTGTCAGGAAACCATTATAATGTTTAGTTGAGTTGCACAAATCTGTTTGCATTAATGGTTCAGACAAATAGCGTGAAAACTGTTTAAAAACTGTAATTATAAAAAATAATATGTTTTTTATTATAATATCGATGGATACTCATGTTTATAAAAATACATCTAAGACTGAATAATTATGAAAATATTTTTATAGAATGTGTTGTATGTATAAAATGTTTTGGTAATTTTAAAATTTGTAATTACTATAATACTGTAACAACTGTACTGATTTTTGTAATATCATAGTTAAGTATAGTTATTAAATAACTAGTTATATACAATACACACCTCCTGGAGACTCATAAGACCAACTGGCAGTGACACATGGTTGTTTGTTATCAACAACTTGTTCGGGTAGACAAATTGTATTTACTTCGTCTGATAAGTCATATGGTATGCTAAGTTCCACTAATACCGAGTCGTTGAAATAATGTAATTTCTCGAATTTTACTCCAGGGTGACTAATTATCCTGGAAACCGATCTCCTTGTTAAATTCTGTTCATTAGCTACTCGAGATTTGCTTGAAATCGCTTCCCATTGTTCAGGCGATAGAGATTCATCACTAAAATAATAAGAATGCAAATTTCAATATTAAATAATTAAACCAATATTTTTATGGTTTTAACGGAAATATGTACTAACATAGAATGTACACAGCTATAGGACGATAGTATCCAATTCCGTTTTACAAGACTAGATGTACATGACTTATGGGTTTTTGTGTTGTGAAGGTAGACAACTGAAGGCCACATTTCCATTGATAATGGATCTTTGCCTCCAAAATCTCCACACACTAAAAAATAGGGTAAATATTTCAATTTAAAAATTAAATGAATACAAAATAAAGACTTACGGTTCTTAGAAGAACATTTAATTTCCACAGTATCACAAGATGTCGATGCTGGTTCAAGATATCCCGTCAAACTCTTAGAACTATTTAAAGTTGAGTTATCTTTCAACTTAAGATAGCCCACAATGTTTTCGGTAGAGTTTTCATTTGTTCGGAAACTAGTTGTTTTAGTTTCAGTAAATCCAAGACCTTGACACACAAAGTTGCTCCAGGTGTCTGTCCAATTATCACTACATACTTTCATGGCAATTTCACTTTCTTTTCTGTTATTAAACATAAATGGTTCATATATTTATAGTAAAGTTAGGCAAGTACCTATTATTATTTTTATGTCAAGTATTAATCATTTTGAGTCAAGTTGTGTTCAAAAGTCAAGTACTCGAATAGGGTCGAGTTGACGAATAAGGTCAAGCACTCAAAAATTGTCTCAATTACTCGAATACCTAATCTAACTCAAAAGGTCGATTACTCGTAATTTCTAGAGTAAGTATTTTAAATTACAAGAGTACCAGCTAATAGGTATAGAACAAATTAAAAATTGCATTTATTTTTTATTTTTTCAATAAAATAGATGAATAGGTAATCAATTTCACTTGAGTATTGTTGATTACTCGATTTAAATCAAGCACTCAAGCTTAAGAGTACAAAAAAAATGTAGTTAATTCAAATTGAGAATCTACTTGAACTTGACACTTAAATTTTTTCAAATTCAAGTACTCAATCCAACTATAATATAATGTTCCTGCTGTTTAGGTATAATATTTATAATATATTAATGGAAAATTATATAAAAATCTACAGAATACATACTTTGCAAAAAGCTGAGCTCCATCCAGTTGAACACATTGCCATTCATCACTTCGGTCTGTGCACTGTGCTATATTGTCGCAAACTTGGTTTTTTGGAATACATTCTGACCCCGTATTACACTTGAAATGGTCTGAATTACATTCTAAAAATAAACCACGATACTTATTAATGTTATAATTCTGATTATACAAATTAAATTAAATTTTTTTAATTGTTTATATTTGTGAGAGAGGGAAGGAGTCCCCCATACCGTAACTAACATTTAAACAGTTTATGAAATATTATTAAAGCATTTGCATTAGATAGATCAATAGTTTTTAGTTGTTATTTAACTGAAACTCCCCCCATTCCTAAGATTTAATATTAGTAACAAGCTACTAGTAACTAATAATAAGTCTAAATAATTAAAATTAACCTATTACAATCAACATACCACAATTTTGTTCGTCCTCGCCTCCGGTACAATCATTTACTCCATTGCACCGTAAAGTACTCGATATGCAATAACTATTAGAACATTGATACCCATCACAAGTACCTTAAATAAGAAATTATATAAATTTTATAATTTAATATTTGTATTATATTTGCATTATAAATAGTATTACTATTGCATTGTAGCTCATCTGAATGATCATTACAATCAGATTTTCCATCACAAAAATAGGATACTGGTAAACATTGTCCACCAGTACATTGTTTTTCGTCATCGGTACACTTCCATAAATCTATTATATAATCAATAACATATTAAATATTTATTTTATTATGACTTTATCATTGTGAAAACAAAAAAATTATGTATATTGTACACAAACCACAAGATTGTTCATCACTGCCATCTTCACATTCCATTATGTTATTGCAGACCAGATTTCTTTGTAGACATTCTCCACTTTTACACTGATAAAAAATAATAATGATTAATTATGATGTTAGTTAGTTAATTAATTCATTATACTGTTATTACCTGGAAATTTCCAGAACAAGCATTTTCAGCACAGTTATATTCATCTGAGTTGTCAGTACAATCTTTATTTGTATCACACCTTGATGACATTTTTAAGCAATATGAGCCGTCCTTGGTTGTACCATTTATACACTGGAATTGTCCTTCTTCACATTTGTTTGAATTTAATAATTCTGGCATCATATCCATGGCATCTGATTTATTAATTTTTTTGTTTTCTTTTTCTGTTTTGGTTTTGTTTCTCTTTGTAAATCCACTATCAGAAAGATAAAATTCAGGATTTTTAGATGTCTTTTTGTCTTTTTTTTTTGACTCTGGTTTTTGGTATAAATCTAAAGCACTCATATTGTCATTTTCATTAGCAACATCTGACAAGTTTGATTCATCCGAGTGTGTTATAATTTGATCTATCGTATCTTGTTCATCAGGTGAACTATTTTCATTGAAATTGTCAATATTACTTTGTGTGGATGTACTTAAAACATCAACATTAGGTAAATTAGTTATCTGATCTTCCAGAGATGTTAAAGACTGTAACTTTTTAGTAGGGTCAGGTATACTAGTTTTTTCCAAAGTTATCAAATCATCTGAATGCTTTTTTTCTGAGGAATTTGGATCTGTTGAACTATGCAATGGATTTATTATTTCTTGATTAATTGTTGAAGCCATAGTGGTCATACCAATGAATTCGGTAACATGTTCACTTGAAATATTTTCCAATTCTTTAATAGACAAATTCATATCTTCTTTGATGGTTGAACTTTCATCTATAGTTGAAACAGTTACTACACTTGATAAGTCTTTTATATTATCTGAAATAGTTAGTTCTGGCATTTCGGTTATCTCTTCAATTGGACTTTTACTGTGGGATTCCAATATTAAATCGACAGTAGATTTATTTTCAGATTTTAATTCCATTTGTTCGAAACCTAAAGATTCTGTCTTCGTTTCATCTTCTGCAGATCCATTTTCTTTTTCTGTTACTTCCAAATCACTAGGTAATTTAGGAATACCTGAAATTACAGATGAAGACGTAGTCAACCAATTTTCGGTTACAGATGGAATTGTACTGGATTCTTCTGGATCATTCAAATCAACATTTCCCAACAATTCAGAACTTTCTTTGGGTTTAGAATTGTCTTTAGATGGTGACTCAGTTTTGGTTTCAAATTCAGACTCCGTTGATACACTATAAGTCACTTCAGGTTTGATTTCATGACTGAATACTTCTTCTGAATGTGATTTTGCTTCTCTGTCAGATTGATCCATATTTAAAATTGAAGTCTCAGTTGAAGAACTTGAAAATGGTTTATTATTTTGTTCAGTAAGATCTGATTCAGAACTAATATCGACATCTGACAATGATTCAAAAGTGTCAATTGAACTTGATTTTGAATCTGGTTCTGCACTAGGTTCCGGTTCCGGTTTAGTATCTGGTTCAATTTTTGTGAACATTTCTGATTCTGATTTTATTTCTTGTTCTGGACTTTCTGGTTGATTTGATTTTACTTCAGATTCAGGTTTTACACTAAAAACAGAATTTGGCTCCGGTTTTGCTTTAACTTCTGGCTCTGAACTAGCCTCAGGTTCTGCTTTGGCTTCAGGTATAGAACTAGGTTCAGGTTCAGCTTTGACTTCTGGTTCTGAACTAGGCTCAGGTTCAGCTTTGGCTTCGGATACAGAACTAGGCTCAGGTTCAGCTTTGACTTCTGGTTCTGAACTAGGCTCAGGTTCTGCTTTGACTTCGGGTACAGAACTAGGCTCAGGTTCAGCTCTGACTTCGGGTACAGAACTTGGCTCAGGTTTAGCTTTCACTTTTGGTTCTGAACTAGGTTCAGGTTCTGCTTTGGCTTCAGGTACAGAACTAGGCTCAGGTTCAGCTTTNNACTTCGGGTGCAGAACTTGGCTCCGCTTCAGCTTTAACTTCGAGTACTGAACTTGGCTCAGATTCTGCTTTGACTTCTGGTTCCGAATTAGGCTCTGGTGCTGCTTTGACTTCTGGTTCTGAACTAGGCTCTGGTTCAGATTTTACTTCAGATACTGAACTTGGCTTCGATTCTGCTTTCACTGCAGGTTCTGGACTAGGCTCAAATTCTGCAACAATTCCAGGTTCTGAACTTGATTTTGGTTCTGGTTCTACTTCAGGTACTGAACTTGGCTCCGGTTCAGTCTCCATTTCAGGATTAAAACTAGGTTTCTGTTCATCTTTGACTTCGGGTACTGGACTTGGCTCTGGTTCAGATTTCAATTCAGGTTCTGAGGTAGGATCCGGTTTTGAACTTGGTTCAGGCTCTGCTTCTGATTTTTGTTCAGTTACCAAACTAGGTTCAAGTTCCGAAAAAGAATCATATTCGGACTTAGTGTCAAAGCTGTCTTCTTCATTATGTTTATTATCATTATCGTTAATATCATCCATATTATCATTATTAGCATCTAAAAAAATACATATTTATATAGGGATTTTAAACACTTTTAATTGTTTATAAACGCTTACTAATTCGTTTGCAGTCTTTCATATTCTCACTTATGGTAAGTTCAGATGGACATGAACATACAAATTCTAAACTTGTATAATTGTAAGAACAGTAATGGGAACATTTTCCGTTATCGGTTTTGCATTTATCCATAATCACTATCAATATAATAATATATGTGACCGAAATATTGGATTATTTATAAAAAAATAAGTCACCTATAATAGGTAGTGTTTGTTTTTACTTACGATCTGAACGCAATCTATGGATAGGTACTCTATAATTGTATAAAAATCCATTAGTCTCCCGTAGATAACTATCCAATCGCGTGTTAAGAGTTACAGCATCAATGAGATCCTGTGGTTCACTATCATCTCTATATTCCCATCCTATTCTATATTTAGCTACTACACTTCCAGAACTATAAAATTAAAAAATAATTAGTTTATTCAAATTATATTTAAATCTATAATAAATAAACAATACTTACGAAAATTCAATGACTTTAATATGTATATCATCAGTAACACTATTCAACGGTTGTTTTTTGAAAAGAGCATTTTTCAGCTAAAAGCACATGAAAATATTATTGTAAAAATAAAATTTTTAATTTAACAAAAAATTACCTCGGTTTCAATTGAACTAGCTAATGTTTTAAATTCTGAAGATGATTTGTTAGCTAAATCAGGAGTAAATTGCATATTGTCGATAACAATTTCACCTTGTACTGTTCTAGGAAGGTATACTCCCGACATATCAGTGGTTGGAGGGCTAAATGGACTCGAACTTTCTATACTAGGAGGTGGGCTGACTGATGAGAAATGTCCGTGGTGATTACCAAAACCAGCAATTTTCTCATTCTCCATGAAATTCCGACTCTCAACTGCGGTTTCGTTGTTGAATATTATACCGGCTAAAAAAGCGGGATTAATCTCCAATTTATAACTTAAATCGATTTTACTTACTTGACGCTAAGATCGCGACGATGACAGCAGCAGCCAATAAGACTAAGCCAAACACCCAACAAATAAATGGTTTTTTAGATTGGTTCATATCTCGTTTATCTTTGGTTACATACAACTTTTCTCCACCCCTGCGATAAATCAAATTAATTGTAATCCGTAAGAATTTAAATTTATCAGAATTAATTATTATTTATGAAAAACACTAACCTTATGTATTTTTTGTGTTCATTCACAGGGATAAAATAGTCGTCGTACGTATCATTCATATTGACAGCAGTTTCTTTTTTTTTTGTGGGAACTCCATTTTCTTTGCCATTAATGCTTTTGCCGAACGGTTTCATATTAATTAATTCTAAATTCACAGCTTCAGCCATTTTATCCTTTTCTTGATTAACGGTACCATTATGCCCGTTAGTTAAAGGTTTTGGTACGTCAGTTTTATCAGTCTCAAAGCTCGGGTTATCAATACCCGTGCGAGGTGTTTCCATTTCTATAAAAAGTAAAAATACATACAATATTTATATCATATCATCATAAGGATAATATTATGTTAGTCAATATTTAAATACAATATGATCGAATAAAATATTTATTTTAAATTATGGGCTTAGGATATGGTCTTTAACTACGATAATCTTATAATCTCGGAATTAAATTACATGTGAATTGGGAACATCAAACAATATCAGTCAACATTTTTCATTAATTTAATGACAATTGTATACAACAATACCTCTGGAAAAGTCGGGCACGTCTATAATGAGTTTAGCGTCGCCAGCGGATGATTCTGTGTTAGAATTATCCAAACCACTGTCAGCATTGGACGAAGACGGTGGCGACACTCTATGGTTGACAACCGTCCGGTCACCGTCGTATAAGGTGGTCACCGAGTTCTCTTGCATGTATTTGGTGTCACCGCCACTGGTTGTCGACATGTCCCCGTAGTTTCCGTAACCACTCAGATTTCCACAGACACTACTACCATGTCAAATCTGTAACATTTATTTGAGATTAATAATTGACGTGTGAAAAATTATTTTTTATTTGGAAAAAAACCTAAGTAATTGTATTTGGTATAATAAATGTATAATATAATATTATTGTAAGCTATAGGGGATGGCTTTATCAACATAGGTACATCGGATTTTGTATACGAAAATTTGAACTTCGGGTGAGGTCCATATGACACCCTATTTGTGTATCACTATACGAAACCAGTGAAAGGTGCTTCATATCTAAAAGAGTTATGCCAGAGATTAGTTAAATAAATTGGAGAGGAAAGAGAAAGCTCACTATAAGTAAAAAAAAATATGTAATAATTTATTTGCCTTTAGAAGTTGTTTTAAAATGGTAATATCAATATACAACTAGATAACCCTGCTCTTACAAAATATTTAAAATGTTTTGAAGTTTTAAATTTTAAATACTTAATCAGTTATAACATGTAAATATTACATTCCCCTTACGAAAAAATATCATAATTATAAATATATGTTAAGATAATGCATTTCAATTGTTGGTAATATCAATACATTAAATATGATAGAACAATAGTATGGTTTTACATTTTATAAAAAAAAAAACTCATACAGATTTAGATAATATAACATAAAATAAAAATATATAAAAAGTTTGATTATATTACAACTAAGAAATATAGAAAAAACATAGCTACATGTTTTTTGTAAGCCTTAAAATATCAATTCGTAACATTTTAAATTTCAACATATTAGGTATATTATGTTTGATAGCATTAAAAGATTCCTTATAAGCTGTTCCCACAGAACCCTAAGAATCTCAAAAATAGTAAGGTATGCTTTTTTGCATAGATATTTCAAATTAAATTTCTAGAAAATTGGATGTAAATAATGGTATAACTATATCGTTATAATTTAAAAAATATTGATTGCAGGAACTTGAAATTTTTATTATTATATACATATTATTTACAGACTGACGGTCTCCACTGAGAATAATTTTTCATCGTATATTTGTATGCAATTATGTAACATTGAATCCAAATTTTACACATCCAATGCAGTAACTTAGGTCAATGATGAAGAACACTGGACTCCTATATTATACAGTAGTGCAATATTCCATATTTCGTACAGTGATTTCAATTAAAATTTTTTTAACATACACGCGGTAGGTATAATATTATTTTAAATCAAAGAAAATAATACATAAATTCTTAATTACATTTTTTCGATACATTATATTATATTATTATTCTATACGGACTTATGTATAAATAAATACATACTATAATATTTTTTTTTATCTTAAATGGAGACAAAATAGTCCTGTTAAGATGCTAAATATAGAACCTGTATAGAAAGCTGTAAACCAAATAAGACATAAAACAACTAAAGACGTTTTGGGATATTATCGTTGTATGTGTGGACTGTGGACACATATAGTTTGCATTATGATTTGTAAATGGACTACTAACTACTTTTCATAAATCAGAGAACCGCGATCCAAATAATATAAATACGATCTCTTTCTTATAAACTCAAATAAACAATATACCTAGCTTACTTTTGTGTTTATTTTTTTATTTAGGTATATAAAAATAACTAGTTATGTTCTGTAATACATCTTATTTTTATTATTTAAGTGTTATCATATTATATGGTTTTAATTTAAAATATTTTTCGATAAAACTAATTTGCGAATTACATATTTGACAAATTTGTAAGAATCCTAATGCGATCTTCTTAATCTGAGTGATAATTTTTGACTAAACGAGGTCAAAAGTATGTATAAAAAACAAAACCATTTAAACTTTAAATCACAGTTGAAGTATTGAATTCTATACCAATGCAAACCAATTGGTACATTATAGCGTGTCGCTAATGACTAACCACCGTTTAGTGTGCGTCATCATACCCATTTCTTACGGACTTTAGGTGCACTAGAAAATGACTAGTGTCATCATCTATGAAAAGAATAAAAGAATTGTATAATAAACACATTAACTGATCTACAGACTGGCGAATTTCAATAATTTGTCAAAATTATTTATGGCTTAGAGTTAGGACAAGGTGGTTAGGTACAATTATGTGTAGTGTTTCTTAACGTAAAATATTTTCGACTTATTTGTGTCACAAGGTTAAACTCTCCTCATAACCAACGGGAATTGAATTATTAAATGACAAATACCTAAAAAAATTTCTATTTTACAACTGATCATCACTAGAGAACGATTTAGAGCTTTTTAGAAAATATGTTATTATATATAATTAGGTAGGTATAGATGTATACTTTTTAAATGTATAAATTAAATAGTTAAGCTCTTATAACTTACATTATGAATTTATACTGTATAAAATCAATTGATTTTAGATTCAGCTAATTAAATTATGTTTATTATGAGTTTATATAAAAATATTTTATCAAATAGATATTTTCTTAATAATTTGGAAAAACTATTATCACGGAAAAACTAAAATATTTATGGAGTTTTTGAAAAATTCGTTTTTTTTTCATTCAGAAAAAAATTGCCATGTATAATTGCAATTTTATAAAGTATTTGTATTGTAAAAATGTATTCACAATTTAGGATTTGCAGTTCAAATGTTGATGAAATACGTTCAAAGAAATAAAAATAAGCAGATTATACTCATTATGTTGTAGTTAAGAATGTATTACAATTTTTAATTTTGATATCTGAGGCTTGAAAATGTAATACAATGTTCGTCGTAAGTTGTTCTCATACTAATAATTGAAAAGCATCAGAAATACAGTCACAATTGCTTTTTTATCTAAGAGCTTAAATTTCAAATTTTGGGCAAAACGTGATATTTAAAACGTAAAATAACATTTTTACTTTTTAGTTTATTTATTTTTGTCTAATTCAAAATATATTTATTTAGAATTATTCCACTATTAATTTATAGTATCATTTTTTCTATACGCTACGAAGTTTCCAAAGTATTGGGACTGAAGTGTACCATGAATCCATTTACACCAGTCGATTTTTATTGATTTATAAATTAATAAAAAAAATATTTTATTATAATTACTTGTTTAGATAATATATTTTTGATATTTTAGGCAAAAATTAGTTCAACCTTTATAAATATTTTTAATAAAAAAAATATTATTTTATAAAAAAAACTATAATGTTTATAAATAAATATAGATATAGTGTATCATGTTGTTTCCTAAGCTTAGAATCGTTGTTTTTTTTAACTCAATGATTTATCATTATACATTTATATATTTATTTATTCATCCATTAAACGGTACAAAGACATGCTATATAATAATATAACAGTGGGAGTTCTCCGGATTTTTCATTTAAGTTTCCATACTTGGTTTACATTGCCTATACGACTATACCAAGAGTTTAAACTCAGTATATATTCATATATTTTATATCAAGAGGTCTAAAATAATGCCACAGTTCACACAAGCAATTTGTTATTACTTTACCAAAAAATGTAACATTAAATTGAATATTCGATTATTATCCGTTCGTAAAATATTATTATACTGCGTCATTATTCTATTTTAAAATAACATTTTAAAATTTCCATATATATTATACATTCAGAAATTAATCCGTTTTTTTTTTTTGTAATTGAATACTTTTATAATCGGATTTGGGCTGTTCGTTTTAGTCAGCCTAGGTAATATATTCGTAGAAAATACTCAGTTATTATTGTATTATTTCATTCAATGCCTAATAAATTGCTTTTAAAGACAAATATCGTAATTATTAAAATGTAATGGAAAGGCTGAATAATGCTTAGAGCTTCACGAGTTCAGGATAAAGTTTCTCTGAAATGCTGGCAACCTATCCCAGTCTTGAAAAGTCCACGAATTACGCCAAAAATATAAATCATTTCGTGTTAATATAGGGCTCCGAAAAATTGTGGGTAAAAGGATAACAAATAGGTCTGGCAACGTTCCAACCAATCCGTTCCTATCGTTGAAAAAAAATAGATAATTAAATCGGTTAGGACGAAAAAATCGAAACGGTCTTAAACGAATAACAATTCACCGGCACATAATTACGTGTCATCGTATAAATAAACGGCGTATTATGTGCAATCTTGACTTTGAGTACATTTATAACTTTTAAGTATACCTTTGTATGTAGATTTTCACAAAATATTATACCTTTAACACTTAATATTAGTTAATAACGGTGTTCGATTGTCCAACAGACCGGTACGGCCTTCACTATAGCCAAATCATGTTAAATATCACACCCGTTACAGCTATTATATTATTATTTACAATTATAATTATATCATTATTTTTTGGCGGCCAACAGAATTTTATGGAGTTCGATTTCGTCATGTCCTGTACAGTTTGTCTTAGGTGTGTGGCTATTTTCCAATTACATTTCCCTGGATAATTTCCGCAGCATATAATATTATTTATATTATATTATTATGTATACGGTATAGGTACACACGGTGCTACCAATGTCTAGACGGGCAAATTGTTTCAACCGGTAGGTACGTGTCCAATCGGACTATTATTACTACATTATAAAGAGACCGTCTCGTGGAGGGGGTGGTCACGCGTGTGCGGGAGAGGTCCAGCCGGAAAGGTGAAAGTGGTCGCCGGGTAACCGACGCGTCGGCGGGCAGGGTCTCTCAACACGCAGGGGACGTGATGATCCGATAACTTTGAATGACATTTTTTTCCAAAAGCTATAAGGATTGGAATGCCTTAAAAGAAAATATCTAAATAGAATTACGAATCCGTGAACTCGTGGTACTGTATAATGTATTATACGAGTATATAAACTTAAGTATTATAATAATACAATATACAAAAGTGATGAAATGAACTCTATATAATTTTCGGAAATGATCTGAACAACTCAAACTAGATGCAAATTGTATATCAAACAATTACAGATCTTAAAAATTATACAACTCTAAATAAATATTTTACCCATTATAATTCCAGTTTATTATTTTATCGCTCGTCATCAAATTCGGTATCTACAATTTAAATGTCTAAATATCGTGTAAATTTACATTTATATATTTTTATTAAATCATAAAGATTATGAAACACGATTATAATATGTATTACATTTATATAAGGTTAAGTTATTTTTAATCAAAATGTTGAGTGTATCACCAATATCCGACACACGTCTTAAATAATATTCATTCATCATACCCCAATGCGTGATCCAGCTCTCCCTCTAAATTTCGTATACTCCTACGAGTGTGCTACATACGAATTACTAACCCATTTATAATATTGTTATCATTTTGATAAACGAGTATTCTTTGCAAATCCCGCAGCGCCATACCGTAATATAGAACGAAAAACACAATGCTCCTCAGCCATCAGGATTATTATTGTGATTAAACGATCATTTTATTTGATGCTGAAAAATATATTTTTCATTTTCCCCGAACGTCATTATTTGGGGTAAAAACATAAAGACTAGACTACTCCAAACGTCCAAACATGTTATAGATATTTAACAATAAAATTGTTCTGTATGTGTGTCACATATGATATAATATAATATATATTAACGGCGATTAGACATTATTATTATATATTATATTATACTTATTCTTATATATTTGCTCTGCAATAACTACTGTTGGAAAACGTCAAGTTAAAAAACCAAGATAGAGCAGTGTTTGTCTATAATAACATATAGTAGGTATTTATCTTAACTGAGGGCGACGGATATTATCGTTTTCTATCAAAATGTATTGTTGAAAGATAATTTTATTCACTATTGGTTCGTAGTATAAGATTTTATATTTCTATAAAATATATAGTTACCAATGTAATAAAATTGTGACAATCGACACCGTCTAAATAAATTTGTAAAGACTGTGGTTGAAATGCAATGGTTAATTATAATAATATGATAGAGAAAACATACATAATAAAATATTATATATTATTATACACTACAGTCTAAAACTACTACAATAAGACTCAGACCATAAATTCGTACCATTATAATTTTTCAGACAGTATTGTACGAGTTTCAAACACGATTACGTGTACCTAAGACCATTATGTCACCTATTTATACTATTATATATATAACTTGGCCCCTATTCGAATAGCATAAAAGAATGAATACGTTTTGGTGGTAGACAACAATGATTTGGGTCTTGGTATACAAAGAAAAACGGAAGTATTCGTATATGCGGTTTTACGGTAGGGTGGAGAATAAAACAAAAAATTAAGTTCTAGTGTAGGGAAATAATAACTACGCTCGCAGGTACAAAAGGTGGAATGAGAAAATAAGTTTTAATGCATTTCAGGAAACTCTGGTATTATATAAGCTTAATCGCGATCCCTAGCCATTTATCTCGGCCCCCTTTCCCGGCCTTATGCCTCCCTTGTTGGTATATATTATATATGTTAAGTTTGAATATTCCAAGTTTGCACAATCTGTGCAATGACGGAAAGTTGAATATTTATTTTATTTCGGTCACCCTTGAAACACTGTAGCGGCTGATGTCATGTAATATTATATAATTGGTGTCGAAGTTTCTTGGATAAATTACATAAATATAATATACAATATATTATATTGTAGAGACAGAGTTTGAACTTTTGACATTCCCGAGGCAATACGTGAAATAATTTTTATCACGCAGGTCGAGCTAGAACAACGACAACAACGTCGAAGGTCAATACAAAACCGCGATTTGATTTTTAATTTTCGGATTTCCAAACGAAAACTGCACCGACGAAGAACAAACAGCAAAGCTCCGCTGCGGGCGCATCGTCTCCGATGAGTAGGTAATAATACTAATATGTATATGTAAATAGCCGTGTTAAGTGTACGCAGTAGCAACGACGGACGCGGAATACGGCATAACATTAAAATAATAATAATATATCATACGAAATTTGAGGCTCATTGGATTTCGATGTGCGGCGGCCAGCGGAGGTGTTCTCGTTTACCTTGATAATATTGTAATGCGTATTATACATACACGTAAAAAATAAATAATATAGTTGTTTGAGTGTGCACGGTCGTCTCATACATACAAACGAGTGTGGTGTTACCGCACGTGCACACGTATATTACATGATATCGAGTCGGTATCATTTACCATAGATTTCGCTGCTGCGGGTGTGGGAACAATTATCATGCGCGTATTTTATATAGTTGTATACGATTTCGCAGACCTATACAAGTATCGGTGGGTATATTATGTTTTAGTATATAATATGGCTTATGATAATGTAGTCTGATCGCACGCCAATACCGATAAGGCAATTATTATATACGCGACTTGTGGACGTAGGTCGCGAGAATAGGTAATTAAATCAACTGGTGCTGGAGCCCTATTTGGATGAAAAACAGACGTGAGGAGTTCTTCTATCACTGCATACACCCAAAAAATAAATTCAGAACAATAAAACTCTTTGAAAACGATTTTGTTTAGAAAATGTATAAAACTTAAATAAACCTATAACTACATTATATTTGATTATTAATTAATAATCACAACATTCAATTGATTCTCATGTTAGACACGGCAAATCATCACGAATATAATATTATTATGACTATATATCATGAAGACATATCAATCGGTGTGTACCTTTTTTCAATATCAACTATTAACTATTAAGTTTAAAAAAAGAACTTGGATTCTAAACCACTCTTACAACATTGTCGACCTGAACCATAGGTATGTTTTAAACTTTTGCATGGTGGACCATGGACGTCCACGTATTATATTGTATAGAAAATACTTGCAGAATTAATTTTTAATGTTATTATGAACATGTCTTTACACAGTATATATTTTTTAAATAATGGGCGCACAGCAAAAAGACATATTGGAAATAAATAGGCATAATACATATTGATCGACTATTAGAGGGAGCTTAATTTCTACAAAGGGACAGAGTCCTCCTAAATTGTTCACCCTATTTGCGTTTATGATCGTGGAGCTAGTAGAGTAGGTATGCCTTGTAGACTTATGACAGTCATGTACCACTTGCACATGATTTTTGGCGTTATCGTCGTCACGTACTCGAAAATAAATTATCCCTTTCACTGAGTTCGTAAACCTTAGTTAGTTATAGGTGGCTAAAAAGTAGTTTAAATGGCTGTTGTTATGGTTTTAATCTCTATTTATTACGAATGTGAAGTCAAAAAATGTAGAAAAATAATAAGCCAAACATATATAATAGTATATTATATTTATATTACGTCATGTTATATTAAGAAAAAGTACAAGATAGATACATTTGATAATATGACAATGACAGTCCACAATTTACAAGATGTATAGTTTTTTTTGTTCAATATTGTGATAACTATAGAGCCAGATTTGTATACAATTATAAAGTATAAAATAGTATATTATATTCGAACATGTATCACAAAACCTCACAATATGTAAAATATGCTGTTCTTAGCTTAAACATAGTATGCCATTTATTTTTAAATTTCTTCCTTAACAAACGATAACAATTTCAACAAAATACTCCTTTAAATCATGAAATAATGTGAACTACTTATTCTTACTACTATACTTATGAAATAGAATAATTGAATTTGATATTATAGGTATACATAATATAATAAGAAAAACAAAGACGAATATGTTAATTTTTTTCATATTAGGTGTTGTTAAGAAAGATTAAATACGTTAATTTTGCCATAATTAAAGTACTTGTATACAAAATATATTAGAAAGATTGGGTATGTGTCAAATTATTTTTAACACGCACAAAGATAATTAATATGGGATTGCACATAATGAGAATAGAAATTCCAAAAAAGCATAACTAGTAGTGATTAATGAATAGTATAAGTGATTGTAATATGAGACATTAAGTAGAAGATATGAGTACTTTTGAAATTCAGTTAGCAAGTTATCGAAGAACACTAATTAAATATTATAGATAACTTTTTTATTTTTCAAACAATTTAAGATGGATGTTATGGATTTAAAAATAGAGGAAATATAAATGTCTATGTGAGTAGGTATATAAATTAAATTATAATTTTTAAAAAGTTTAAATTAAAATTGTTTAGATTTCATCAGTTATTTTGAATCTTTTAAATCATATATTGAAGTGATTTTGTTTTTTCACTAAATAGATTTCGTTGCTAGTATTATTCTAAGTCTGTGTCGACGACCTCTATATTATAGTCGATTACTGATAGAAAACATCCGGTACGGTACCACGATGTTATGTACCTATTCATTTTTGACACCTCCATGACGACAACAATATGAGCCACGGATCGTTATAAGAACGCTGGTACATTTTTGAAAAATGACCAACATCGGTTAACGGTTATGCAAGTGAACGAGCTCAGTTATTATATAAGTGTATTGCGTTCTGCATGTAATGGTTAGACTTATAGGTGCAGTATTAATAGACACTTTTCTTTTTCACGACCAAATTTATCAGAAAATTCACTGCGATGGTTATAGTATTATGAAGCCAATAAACCACGAAGCAGTTTTATAGAGGTGCAATCAATACTCCATAGTCCATCCCACACCATAGTCCATCCCATACCATATTTCCGAGAAACTATCTCGTTGAATAAATCAAGACTCTTATAAGTGTATTTTGTAAAACTAACTCATTGAACGGATTATATTTGAGGAGGGTAAATCGACGTATAACATATACAAATAAATCATGTTAAACTTTCAGTCAGGAAATGACATTTGTAACAAACAATAAAGTGACACGCGTACGTCTATTAGTATAACTATGCCGAAACTATGATCCGGTACAAGGGTAAGGTCAGTCGGTAACTATATAAATTATATGATAGGTATTATGTATTTCCTATCAGTATATGGTTATAAACAATGACTGGTAGTTTTCATACAAATCGTATTAATTCCATGACACATGTATAATAATATATAACTTGCCACAAACATCGATGGATGACGCCGAGCAGCGCATTAGTAAAAAAATTTCAACTAGCGGTTAACCGACTGCGTATATTGTGTACTCGATGTAAACTAGGTTTTTATAATAATACGATACCTAACCATTATAAACGAAATAATAAGCTCTGAAAATCAGGAAGCGGAAGAATTTTTAACTCGATATTTATTAGAGGATATTGTTAAACGTGCGGTGATGGTATCGGATATTATAACTTGAAAAAGGATAATTATTACTAACGTATACAAATTATACAGATACCTATACTATATAGATATAATTTGATTACAAATACCACAGTATGAAACTCAACTCAAACCGATACCATACAAATAATATTCCGTATCATTTTGTATTTAGTCTTCAAAAGGCCTTTTATTAAATATACTAAAAAAAAGAACAAATTTTAATTTTATCAAACCTTTTACATTTTAAACTATTGAGGTCAATTTATTAATATTAACGATCTAATTTTATGAACACGTTCAATATTAATAAGCTGTACCAACCTAGTTAAAAGAAAGACCTTCGATGTATTCATATATTATAACATCGTGATCTCATAGTTCAATAATCTTAATCCGAATTCCGACACGATTTGACGTTTTCGTAACGTTAGCAAATAATCAAATTTGTGAACTTGAGTATTACGAAAAAGTTTATCAACTTTCTAGTTTTAAGGATTTTCACCAAACTCCACTTGCCTACAGCTATATTATTATATTATGTACCATATTATTGTTTTGTCGCTTAACCTCGACCTTTGCAAACGTCAAATCTATTTTAACAAATTTATCACGATAAGAGCATAAATCGCTTACGTTATTTAATTAATTATTAAACTGGAATAGGTATTTGTGATTAGTTTCACTTTTTCTACACGACCCAAAATCCAAGTCATGTGGGATCGTTCGGGCGAAATTCCGTGTATGTTGGACGAAACTGGTTTCCAACGTATATTGAATCGTACCGGTAAATACCCATAAAAATCTAACTTATGATAAAACCTCGCCGATTGTTAATAGTATTACCAAACACCATGTTGTTTGTGTGCATAAAAAAAATATTATACTGTAAACGAAAAAAAAAATGACCGAAAGTAATTTGTTTGCTTGTCCCAAACCGGTTGCCTTCCAAGGCTGTCATTTAAATACAGAGTTCCATAAGGCAATGGGCGATATAGGTATATCGTGGCACCCCACTGCACCGGTGTTATCGAGTGGCGAGTACAATTATTTCATAATACTGTATAATACGTTTATGGTTTTACACCTATATTATGTTAAAATTCAATTTCATAAAGACGGTAACATTTTTCTTTCATTACTTGTTATTATTATCAAAATTATAATATATTGTAACATAATATGAATTATGAACCGGATAATGTATATAACACAAGGAATAGGTGTTATACACTTTGAGTATTAGATTTGCTTTCGGTTTGTCCAGAATTATTATATTAATACAATATAATATCGTCTTATGGTTGGATTTTGAATACAACACAAAACGTGGTGGTATAGTTATTAGTCGTCGGCCACACACACGCACTCGAGCTTCCTGTACCAGATCATGGTATTATCATTGTAGATTTGTAGGTACCTTATATTATTATACTCTTAACAGTCTTAACGAATTCCTTGACACAATAATTCGTTGAGCAGCCGCGGGTGCAGCACATATTTTAGCATTATTATTATTATACCTATACCTAACCATTATTATTGTTATTATTGTAGGTCGTTCGTTACACATTCCTCACGTTAAACAAACGTTGCATAAGTGAAGGAAACGAAATTCCCCCTGCCACGTGACTAATATGGTTATGAGTGGTGACGTGTGTGTGTGTTCACATTTCAACTTACATGTTTATCAATTATCATAATGGGAGAAGCTCAGAGCGTGTTGGGTGTACTGCCAATACTAGCCCGTGCAGTAATCTCGGAGAAAGGTCAGTTAAATGGCAATTTAAAACGAATACCGTTCTTTAAGTGTCGTTTTAGAATAAACAACAGGCGAATGCATTATAAGTGGCACGTTTAAAAGTATTTAACTCTCAATACTCTATAATACGCCATAGACGTCTAGATGGATATACTTTCACGAAACACGGCTATGACACAAATACGTCGGCAACGTCCTCAAAGGATTCAATTCCTACTTTTAGACAGCTGAGACTACGTCTTGTTTAATAATACGCACTACGCATTACCTACAACAGGTATCGAAATAAGTCGATTTATTCCCCCTTCAATCGATTGATGTCATCCTCCTAGTTGACAACATTTAATACAATTCAATCAAATCGTAAGCGCAGTTTTTTCAACAGACATTTTCACGCTTTGATTTTCGATTTATATAAAATTAGCTACTATAAATATATTATATACTTATGTAGGTAGTTATGTATATATTATACACGCATACAATTATTTTTGAATTCATTATATTTTATTATATTTTTTAATTACATAATAATGAAACAAAATAAATCTTTATAATATATCATTATTGTATTTAAGTTTATGATATGCATTTTTAACTAATATATAGGTACAGTCAGGAATATATCTAATTACATTCAATATTTTATCCGATAGCTTATTTTAAGCTGTTAATATTATTTGAAATAATTAGCTATAAACCTATTCCTGTAGTACCGTTTTATTTAACATCTTTGACTGCACACGATAAATGTGGACAGTTATTACAGGTTTTTTAATCTCTCTCTCTTCATCACATCTAAAAGTGTTTAAATACCATGAATTAAGAAATATATATTATTAGAACAAGTTTCGAACTATTGAATGAATCTTAAATGTTTCGTATCATTATGACCAGTTTCGTTAGTTTCAGTACAATTGCATAACTTTTTTTTTAACATATCTTATGATAACATACATTTTATTTTAATAATAATAAAGATATACGTTTCCGATTAAAATGTTTTTTTTTAGGTATATATGTGTAAAAGAATTCCGTTACTGGTCATTTCTTCATTGTATTCTTAAACTTTGTTATCTTTCTTTCATAATTATTTCTATACACTGAAATAAATTATACTATCAGTTGTTAAACACACGTATCAACAGGTATTGTAGAAATAATGTCAAGTAATAGTTGATAAATCATTCGAATCATTGAAATATTTGAATACAAGGTACATAATATAGGGGTTTCAATGGCTCAGACTAATATATTGTGTACCTATATCATACAATGGCCGAAAGACGACAAACGAATAAAGGACATTTTTCTGGGCCAAAAAGTACAAAAAAAACCTTTTCTATCGGACAATAACCAATATCCTATACTACACAATATGTACCTGCTGATACACCTGGTAAATTCGTTGTTATACCTGCGAGTAGGTTACAGACGTGCCCTTTTAGGAGTATATATATAAATGCACACTTAACGATGCGCGATGTTTCAAATGTGAAATGAGTTTTCTCTAAAACGTGAGAATAAACGCAGCAGTGACAGAAAAAATAAAAGATACTAACGTAGGTTACAAATGTTTTTTTTCTCGAGGACTGTATTTTCAATTTCAAATGTTGGATGCCATTACGCCGCGTTTAAAATGTTAACCTTAACACAATACAAAGTACAAACTTTATACACGAATTCAAATAAACATCTCATTGAATACCAATCGCGTCCGTTAACATTGAAATGTAAGATGCAGGTGCATTTTAAAACAATAAATTACAAAATAACTTCAATTTATTAGTTTTTCACGGATGTAATAAATATAATATAATATAAATAAATATGTTTTGAGCTGTTATGTTATTTTCACAAATCTGGTTGAAGTTGTAAGAATATGCGTATAAATAACTTGGACGAAAAGATATTTTAAATGAGTTATAAACAGGAATTCCACAATCGTAGTGAATGGATCGTAAAATACGAGCTACAGCCGGGTTCTGTTCCCAAAACGTGTTTGTCAAAACGTTTCGTAAATCCGATAACTAAAAAGACTAGTAGGTATCGACGTATCGTATAATAATAATAGGTACTAATATTAACTGTGCAGTATAAGAAATCGGTGTTCATATAATATACTACGGTAAGTTGATACAAAAAACATTCTATGTAAAGACGAATTCCTCGGGGTTGTATCTCTCGTATACACCTGTGACGCACGTTTTGGACCCACCGACTTCAATGTCTTGTGCATAGGTATAATATTATAATAATATCATAATAACATAACGCAGGTACACTGCAGGTACCTACAATAAGTATGTTTAATATATATATACATCTCATATATTATAGTATACACTCGTTCGTTATATTCTCGGACCTCGTCACGTCCTGTGCATAGATTCTTGTATCACAATAGTCGAATTGTAGGGGAATATTATTATAAAAGTAATATAATGGACACAAGAGAAGTGAATAGTGGCGGCGGCACGATGGGATCGCACCTTGTCTGTGCAGGTACGACGAGTACGACGACGGTGCTCTTGCAGCAGTGATCTTCCCTCGCCCTCCGCCTCGCCCGCCACTAATACAGCGACGGCTTCTCTCATTAACCCCTGGGCAACACACACATACACATATTTTGGTGTACCGGTCCGTTGAACCCGGGTGCAATAACCATCCAACCACATAATAATTATATATTATATTATATTATACTCAAAATATTATATCATACTATTACCATTATTTAACGCCTATCGCATTAATATTATAAAGTAGATCGTATTTTTAATCCGATTTGATATAATACACTGTGTGGGCAGTAAAACTACACGTTCCTACCATAACCGAGGTCGATCCCTGCTGCTGGTCGGAGCGACTTTTTAATCGTAAGTCGAAGCATACCTTTATGGATTTATATTATTATTATTATTATTATTGTTGTTGTTGTTGTTGTTGTTGTTATTTATAATACTATAATATGGTCCATTCGTCTCCTATTCGTATGTCCGTCCGACGTGCACCGTTATTGTGTGTCGTATATAATATGTAT
>PVMI01078409.1:0-11803 GCA_008528875.1 Aulacorthum solani
GAGGACCAGCCGGCGGGACCGTCAAGCGAAAAATCCGTGGTCGAAGAGTTACACGTTTTTTTCTTCCCCGAAACACGAACGACCTTGTACACACCGCGGGCAACAAAAGAGAAGATCATCTCCGCATCAATCGCTCATCGTTCCGTTTGAGCCACCAACCATAAAAACCCAACGTGCTAGCGAGATAATATTATAGTAAAGCACAAAAAGCAATGGCGAAATAACAAATGGAATATCATTTATACGACGTGTATAATATTATGATAACAATAGTATCACGTTTCAATATATTATATATATTTAACTTATACGTTTTACTCGAGAAGACCCATTCCATAACTCCCTCCTTTCCCTTAACCTGGTACGATGACTAATCGATTGTGTTCCAGTCGACGTCGAGTGTCTTCATACTCTCTATATAGTCTCTACAACAGTACCACATAATTTATACATGTATATAAAATATTTGGGTGATGTACATTCGCCCGATATTATAACATATTCAATTCGATGCCCAATATAATATTATATAGGACGTATCTCATGAAATTAACTATATCTAATACAATAATATACGGTACAATATGATGGTATAAAGGGCAATCGACGCTGTCGTGGAACACGCTATTCGTGTTCGTCTTGGTGAGAGCTATTATACACGTCATTATTTTACGCGCGCAAATTTAAACACTTTAATAGTACCTATGTACTATACACGGTACCTATATACCTACACCAAAACATAAATAATAAATGTATTATACAGCCTGCAATCAATGAGTTTGATGAGTTTCAAAACAACGTGTACACCATTTCGCTGGCAGTAATTAATACGATTAACGTATTATGATTTATGTTCTCTTCACGTCAGATTTATATATTATTATGAAAGTTTCAAAGTCGAAGTAATATAATACCTACGTAGTCATTTTACAAAAACCGTACACAAAAACACGCTATATCGTATTCAGGGACAAATCTGGGAATTAAAATAGGGTTAGTTATATTATATATTTATAATTATTTATTCATAACATATGCAACTATCTATAAGTATTAAGTCATATAAATTAAATACTCTCAGGTAATAAATACTAATAATTGAAAACCATAACTCCATAATAAGTGTATAAACTTTTGGCAATCTTCGTGATCATCAACTTCTTTTATGATCGGGCGCACGTACATTTTGCAGTTACCTACATGCGAATATGCGATACGTAACGAGTTTATATTATAATAATCACATTCAAATTCAGCATTAGTAGTAGATACTCTGTATGAAATACCAAAGTTTGTTTTTGATATTTGACGTGCAGTGTCTATCCATAATGTTTAGATACATTTACAACTTAAAATATTCAATATCGACTCACTTACTATTTATATTGGTATAATTTCATATGCCAGCTATTATTATATTAATATAGGTATGGTTTACATCATAAGTGTGGACACTGGGGGATATGGGGGGATGGATCAACCCATAACCTATTTTTAAATTCTGTGTAGAGCGATGAATGTATTATTTTTACAATAATAAGTGTTTTTTTTTTTCGTCATTGTCTTTTGAGGCAGTAAAAATGTTTCGATTTTCTACTTCAGCAAATTTCCTGATATAAAAGTTAGTAAGTAATTTGGAGGAGTCAAAGGTGAAAAATTCTCAGTAGTTTTCCAAAGTCAGCAAAAAAAAAATAAAGAAAATATAGTTTACTCGAAACTAGTTTTAAAAAAAATCGATTTTGCTATTTGGTAGAACTCTAAAAAAAGTACCGTAACGTAGATAGGTACATACAATTCTCACTAAATGTTTATATTAGAATTTTCTATACATAATAAAATTTTTCAAATATTTTGATTCTTTTTGAGCTGATTATTGACATAGTACATTTTCGATTTTTATTAGTTTTTTTTTTTAAAACTTTTAGTGGAAATTAGAAAAAAAGTTGAGAGTATTATGTATATGCTAGTTTATTACACAGTATTTTTTTTATGAGCATTTGAAGTTAGACATTGGTTATCACCCATGAATCAACGAAATCGCATTAAACGATTTTCTTATTACGTTGTAATTTAAAAACAAAAAACTGGAGGTTCAATAATTATCACAAACCTTTATTTAATTATTTCCTATACATTTATAAAAATGTTTTGTCTCTGTTAGGCCTATTTATAGACATTTTCATTTATTTATTTTTTTAGTTTTTTTCTATATAATATTATGACGATGAAATTCATCGTTGGGTCAAAAAGCTTGAAAATATAATACTTCTAGATTCCTCAGACGTTATTATATAATAGCAGCTTCCAAATATTCAAAATACATAAACACAATTTTTTTATAGGCATTCAAATTGAAAATTTCCCAAACTATTTGACACAGCATCTCTTACTCTCTTTTCTATTCTCTAGACACCTACTGTAAAGCAGATCAGTACCCACTTGTCCACTTTTTATGTATAATATTGGTGCGGGGGGAAGCACTATACTTTGTGAATTAACTTAAAAATAATGAATATATGATATCCCCTCTCCAATAAAAATTCCTATCTACGCCACTGGTTTACATATTATTATATTATATCCTAATATATACGTATATATATATATATATATATATTTTTTTTTGGAATTGATGTTTGAATTTACGGTTGAAAGCCACAAGTAAACGAAGTACCCCGAAATCGTACGAAATTGAACGCAATTATTATTTTTACTCTTTCCGTGAAGTTTGACTAAACTCACGACTAAAAAATTCGTGAACATCTCTTACACACGAGTTTATGACGAAAACGTGAAATACGAAGTACGAAATACGAATTAATTTTATAGCAATCACCTTTAACTTTATACTGCAGTTTTGAGTTTTGTCCTTTCTACACGACTGCATATTATAATTCAGATATCACAAACGCCTGTTATAAAATCGTCAAAAATCAATCGTTTGAAATTAATAAAACTATTAAAAATAACTTCTCAATCAAAACCTACAAGTTAATTATAAAATTAAAATAATAACAATTGAAGGGAGTCATAAGTAACCAAGAAGAACATTTGAACTTATAAATGAAGTGGTGTAAATTATAATAGTAAACTCACGTCCGGAAAAGGATACGGTTTGTAAATAATCACAATGCTCTTCTCTACTCCTTTTACGAACGTTTACAGCTGGCTGATTTTTGGAAAGCAGAGCGCACGTAAACGATACACACATCAACAGTTTTATCAATAGGCGATCCATTTTTTTCTTTCATTACTATACTAGGTATAACAAATATTGCAAGTTAATCATCATCTCACTCTATATTGCTCAATTGGAATAATGAGATGTGTAAATGATCGATTATCGTGAAAGTAAAAGCAAAATGTACAATAACAATAATAATAATAATAATTAATAATAGCATAGGTGTAAAACCAACATGAAAAAAAAATTCTTTGCATCAGAAAATTGTGTGGTCCGTAAAGCCGCATAAATACCTATTACAATACCGTTGGTTAAACAATTTATAGATAGTATATAAAAAAACTAATAATAGGCAGTCAATAAATATATGTTGCAAAACTTTTGGTCACATAGTGAAAAACGTTTCCTTATTTAGCGGAACAAGCAGAACATTATTGCCAAAAGAAAAATGTTAATTGTTCAGCACAAAGTACAAATAGTTAGGAATGTTTAACGAAAACGTGTGTAACGGATTAGCACCACCAGAGCACGTTTCTTCATTCTTTATAATCACGAATAGATTTTTTTCTCTTCAATAATATTAACAATAATATAATTTATAACGTTGTTATGGTAAAAATAAAGAAATTAAAATATGAATACACTAATCACAAAATTATTTAATCCATCCGAATAAATCGATTTCGACACACAGCATTACAGCTTTTAATTGTTACATACTGCAGTAAAATTTGAAAATTTGGTGTGCAATGTATTTTGCGGAATATATAAAATGAACACATAAAATGTATAAAATATTTATAAATTTAAATGATATTAAATTAATATCGATTGTGCCATTGTGATTGTACATTGTATAAACTGAAAATTATTTTATCTATACATACTAGTCATATTATTATTAATAATAGTTCATAAATTACAGTACAATAGTATATTATTATTTATTATACATATTTAATTAACTTATTAATTTAAATATTTAATTAACTTATTAATTTAAATATTTAATGCCAAATGTATTATTATAACGTTGAATCGATAAAAAATTAAATAAATATATTTTGCTATAACCACCATTTACAATAAGGCATTTGTAACAACCAATACATATTATTATAAGATCGTAAAATAATATTTTGATACCTACTTATAATTTTTAATTTTTTTGTCATTTATTCATACTTCAAACATAATATTATATAAAAATCAAAGATAACCAAATTAAGTAAATTAGCAACTTATGTCATACATTTTTATTTTATAATGAATCAAAAATTACATTAATTATAATTTTTATAATTTTTTCCAATAATCAAATTTGAAAGTTATAGTTTATTAGTTCTTATAAATATATACATATATATATATATATATAATATATTAGATAATTAATAACAAGAATAGACTTTTTCATCACTTAGTATTATTTTTTATTTTGAATATATTCATTGTAATTTGTAAACGCCTATAGGTAATATTATATAGGTAAAGAACATTATATTAAACACGGTTGTTTTGAATTTTTTTTTTAAATAAAACTGGTCAACTGTAGATAAATATGAATTTTCATGCGTTGATTATTAGTAAAAATAAATAAATATTTTGATTTAATAACTCAGTGTGTCCTACACCAATAATGGTGTAAAAGAACATTAAAATCAAAGAAGTTCCGTTGCTATATATAGTAGGTTTTGAGAGTAGGTACTGCTTGTTCCTGGTATGTCACTGTAATGGATGTATTTAACTATCTAATTCAGTGATAAATCATAATATACGAAAAATGATTCTGAGCCGCGGAGCGAAGGTCATTCAATATGTACATAGGTTCACATGTATATTTCTATAGACCATAAGGACATTTTATATTACATAAAATATTATATTCATATTTTATCATTTTTATTGTAAATATTATTTTTTCGGTACATATAAATTGCATGCCAAAAAAATAAATATAAGTTGAAATGCCCAAATTGCATGCCATCTCTTGGAGGGGTATGTCCGAGTAAAATAATAAAATAACTTAATTTTCCACTGAAGGAAATGGCTTTTGTTACATTATCATAAAATGTAAAATATATAAATATTGTAGGTGACACTGTGAATAATTAATATTAAAAAGCACTTTCATAGTTAATTATAGGTAATCAAGTGAATGCATTTTACATGTTTACATGGTGTTTCAAATAATCAATATTATTTTAAAATTTGGTGGGGTTTTTTTTTGACATTTCGGGCATAGAATATTACAATAATATTTACAAACACTTAACAGTGCAATATTAATAAATAATAATAAAATAGTAAAAACTATAGTTCATAATAATGATATATGTTAATATGGCAAATATATAATGCCAGAAACATCTTTTTTTGAATAATAATTTATAGTAATAGCACTTTTTATAACGGCTAATATTTAAAGGGGAATAGTTTAAATGAAAAATTACGTTACAATAAAATAATAAAGAATAATTAGAAATTTGGAAAAGTATTGTTTCATATTTTATTTTATTGTCGGTAACGCCATGCACCTTTTCTACATAATATACAAGTCTATTAATTTCAATATTTTGAAATTCTGTCATCACTGAATTTTTATTTTTTTCTTTTTCAAATATTTCCCGATTTCTATCATTTAAATTTTAACCACTCATTTTTACATAAATATCACATTTTAGGTACTTGCTTTACGACATTGACTAATTGAAAAATATTAGGATATATATATATATATATATATTAGGACTTGTAGAATAAAACATGCTTTTCAGATTAGAATGGAATGATTTACAAATATTATTAGTTAATTGTAGAATTAAAAAATTAAATAATAATATTTAATACATTTTAATACATCTACTAATTTAAATATATTATTATAGATATATACGAGGACTTGTAGAGTAAAACATGCTTTTCAGTTTGGAATGGAATAATTCACAAACATTATTAGTTCGTTGCAGAATTAAAAAATTCAGCCCAAATATATGGTGGAAATAAACTGTTAGCTATCACATAAGTTTCTAAGAAGAAATCACAAAATGCATGTACGATCATCGTTGGGTTGAAATTCCATGATTTCGTTTGTAAAAACAAACGTAACGTCAACAGTCAAAATTTCGCACTCACTTAAATATTTTAAATCTGCGTGTGTTGTAAAAGCTACAATATTTTTTTCATGATTATGAATAAATTCGTCTCTATTAATTTTGATGCTTAAATTATCTAAAGCTGCATGTAAATCAATCAAATAGTTTCTGGCAGTTTAGGATAAATGCTTGATCGTACATAGTGTAATTTTTTTTGAACTCTTGTAGTGTACTTGCATTTTATTTAGGTATATAGTACCTATATACCATATCAAAATGCAACTATAAATACTCTAAGGAATACACACTCAAAAAATAATCTATCGCGCTATATCTACTCCGCCCACTGCCCCATTCGATAAATTTAAAATATGACATTTTAATATATGAAACAGTAATAATTTATAGTTGGTATCTTTGGTATTATGGTATTCCAATTTGTGGTCGAGCCAATATGAGATCTGTACACAAATTCCTGTGAACATAGCTTATGATAAATATCTGGAGTCACGTGGCATAGCAGTATAATAGGTATGTATAGTACACTAGGATTTACAAATACTGAAATACCTTGAGATAACAAATTAGCAAATCTGCATTACCTACACAAAATTCGATTTTAAGTCCATCACTCTAATCAGCATCCATAACAATCCGCCAGAAACTTTAAAGAAAATGGCCACTAGCCACTCTTTAATAAATATGTAAAAAAAACAAAATTTAACTAAAAATTGAAGGTGGTGCGGTAGATAAACGGTTTCTTCCCTCAAGCTCATCAAGCTTAAACTATCAGTGTAGGGTGTATCACTACTTATCTCTTTACATTTACGTACTTATTATGATTATTGTGTAAATTGTAAATAAAGTTTTTTTTAGGTAATAAGAAGAAAAAAATCACCTAAATATTTTTAAATTTGAACTGTCTATAGGTAAAAAATTAGAATATAAGACGTAACAGTGGTTTATGAAATTAGAATCTAAAATTAATGGTGACAACATTATACCTCTATATCTATACTAGCCAGTAAGTGAATATACATTTTAATATTCTAACTGTAAAACGTATGCAAAAAAACCTACAATTGTATTAAAAATAATATAGTTCATAAGTTTTTAAAAATAATTTCTTATTTTTAATTTTTAATTTTATAATACGCTAGTCATTGTTTAAAAATGAGATATGTTACATTATACGCGATGTCACCTATCCAATTTTATGGATGTGACGAATTGATCTAACGGAATCTATTTTTAATTACCTCTTGCGATTAAGAAAAAAATATACTGAACAACTGAACGTTAGAAATAGCTGTTTCGGAAACATACCGCAATTTATTAATTACACTCCATCTGACCGTGGCTCAGGTAAATTAATAATAAAAGTTTATTGAAAATATGCAGGTGTCTAAATTGGCATACGTTGTTCCGACGTAACAGTAACCCGGTTTAGTTTTCTTTCTTGAACGTATACGTGGGTGCTTTAAGTGGAAAATCATTAACGTTTTTCTGAGCCTATATATACTGAGCAGATGAACCCAACCAAGTGGAAACGCTGACCATTCACGGTCTGTGGGTCACACCAGCTCATGTTTATTATATCCTGGTTCAATGTATGGACACTATTATCATATTATCATATTAACTTATATGTGTATAGCCGTATAATACATATATTATAGTTTACAGGGCATGTCAAATTTACAATTTTATTTCCAGAACGTTAAATAGTAACTATATTAAACTAGATACATGTTTTTTTTATATACTTATGCCTTATTTTATATGTTTAAATTGTAAATGCTGTATTCAAATGTTTTTTTTAGGTATACGAATTTTGATAACTGATTTATTATTAATTATAATGTTCAAATTATACCCATTAACATTAATAAAAAACTGGATTTATAGGTTCTTTTTTTGAAAATAAATAACATCATATTATGGCAAATACAGTTAGGTATATTGAGGTCCGGTGTCATTTTTTGTCTGCATAATGAAAGTTCTTTGCATTAAATATTTAAATGTAATAACTCTTAATATTTCTGTTGATATATAAAGTAGATAAATTACTAAATATTTTATGTCACATAAAACTCAACATTTCAGTTTTTAGTTTTATCTAGAATAACTGTTAAAAACAAATAATTAAAAATACTCATGCACAGTTGAAGACTTTTTTGAAATTAATATGGGTGAGGGAAAACTGTTAAAATTGTTAAATGTATATTTCGACCACAAATTATATTGGCACTGGTCCTTTTAATGGTTACTTTTAAGCTATTCAGATTTTTTGTAATTAATTAAATGATTGAAATGATAACAACATGTTAATATAATCTATGTTTAAAAAATAATCTTAGATGAATTATAATTTTACTGAAAAACCTTTTACAATAAGATTTAGTCTTTGTGTTTTTTAGGTTAAGGTTAGTTGTTAAGGTTGAAAAATCAAGTAAATAACAAGAAATACGGTAGACATATATATTATAACTTTAAACATTTAAATCACCCAAGGTATTTTTTTTTTTTTTTTAACAATAATATATGATTAAATAAAAAGACAACCATACATTTTTGTGTTTTTATAGAATAATACCTATACCTTATAAAGGTAGCTTATAATTTATAATATACCAATCGTTTTTTTAAATTCATATTGTATAATGTTGTCCGTAACTAAAAGTTATCTTTAAATAACTCTAAAAAGAAAAATTGTACCTATTGTTAGTTTTGAATATTGTTAAGGTAGTAGATATATAAATAATAAATATTTATATAACATTATATATGAAAAATATATAAACATTTACAAACAATAAAGCTGGATTCACAGCTACGTCATTTATCGTGCTGTGTGCCTTTTAGTTTTATCGTATTCTGATTCATCGTTTTAATCATGGTATTCTTCACTAACCATGTTCTACCGAGAAATTCCCAGAGTTAGGCCGAGCTCAACTTATGGGTTCGACTCAATAGACATTAGACGACGTAGCAATGAGCCTGGGCTTACAATATGTATAAATGTATAATACCCTACAATACACATTTATACAATATTGAATATACTTATGCCAGTAAAAAATACCTATGTTATAAAGGCACCCATATATTATGAATGAAAAATAATATATATCGTACGTCCACACATCATACAATATCGTATCTACAATTATAAACTACACCGACGATACCCAATAGTAGTGCTTACTCGACAGTCGACGGTTTTTTTAAACCGATATCTTTTGCTCTCGGTAAAAAAAATAAAACGAATATAGTTTTGGCAAAATCTTATTTACGGAATATTTGATATCAATATGGTATCAATAACTAAAACGAAAATAGATTATATAGGTTTATGCTGAGTCCTGGGTGTATCTCATGTACTATTTTTTATAATTGTGGTTGCACACATATAATAGTTTGTTTATAATAATTACGTACCTATCAATATAAAATTGAAAAATGTTACTTTATTTTTCATAACAATTTAAAGTTTCATAACCATACAAATGTAGGGTTGTACTAATAAAAATCCAAATCCAGATGATTTTTTTTATAAAAGTTGAGCGCTTTTTTTAATGGATTCTGGTAGGTCTTATTTTCTTGCATGAAACTTTTATGGTCAAATCATTAATTTTGTTAAGCCAATAATTTATTACTACCCTCAAAGGTTCAGTTAATTCATTAATAGTTTTAATTGGGACAGTTGGAATTTGGAAAAAATACTACTTTGGGTATAATGTAGATATGTATATCCAAAAAAACTATAATTTCTTTTTTTTATGATTGATAAGATTTCCGATTTTGAGTTTATAAAAATATAATAATATATTCATATAACTTCGTATTATAGAGGATTAAAAAAAAATCATTTAGATTTATAGTAAATTAAATTTAGTAATTTGCTGTTTTAACTAAAACTTAATACATTGATCCTCCATAACTGACGCATATAATTTACTATATATATTTATATCATATAAATATCGTATGGAAAACTTTATGAAAACTCACCTGTTGTAGGTATAATCCACGGTCTGTCAACTGCAACAAGGACATAAAGCTCTGCGGAAAAATATGTTATCAACTGCTTAATTCGATTCTTTCGAGCGTTACAGACCAGTCGACTGTGGCCGTGTAGAGTTAGAATGATGATATCGATGTATTATTATATTATTATTGACGAATATTGTCACTGCAGACAACCGCACAAGCACAGGAAGCTGACGAACCAATTGTCGGTGCACTGGAAAAATATCATAATCAACGCGGGAGGAAACGTGCGACGGCCGGAAAACGCGTGCGGCGTGAGACTGAGGCCAGCGAGACCGTGCAGACCGAAGAAGTCAGCGGTCGGGGAACGGTGATGAACTCGAACGTGTCGGCGTGATGTGAACCGGAAAATTCAATTCTCGTTCGTTTTTAGCGGGTCTCCTACTCGGATGGATCGTGACAGCCCGCAGCGCCGCCAACTATGGTGAGGCGATCTGGGGAATTTCGTACGCGCATGTCCGCCGGCACTGCGTCTGTTAATAATCGGCCCGTAGAACCCTGACTACCTACCACTACTAGGGTATTATTGTAGGGAGCATGGTTAATGCCATAGATAATATATTAAATGTTTCCTAAATTTTTCCGTATAACTCGTTCACTATTCAATATTTCACTATTTCACCCATTCACTGTCGCCACTCGCACACTGCACAGTTGCACCTGTCTGTCGGTACTATACTGCAGCTACGGGGGTACTAGTCTTCATAGATATGCTGGTCTTGTCTAATGTCTAAGCGAGTAGGACGTCATTAATCTATTTATTTTAGTCATTACGTCAATTTTGTTTATTTGATCCTAGATAGTTACTAGGTACATAAAATACCTATAAGTAATATAACAAGTTATAATAATAAAATATATATTTATATAAATCTAAGACCTCTATTATTAATTGTGGCTAAGATTAAGGACTTGATGTTTGATTTAAATTTTAGTAAAAATATTTAGACTATAAATTGTACACTGCACAGACTTCAGTATTTCACTCCTAGAGATATTAAGATATCAGACACAATCTGACTTTACTAACTAAAGCTCGTTAAAATTACAAAAATATAAACACCGGTATTTTATCATGGCGCAAAGAACGCTAGACATTACGATTAACAATATAATATTTTGTCCACAGACATACCTATAAACATGACTAAACAGATCTATTTAGTCATGCCTATAAATATTATGCGATATTTATTATTTTATACGGCGCGGCTGCTTGTTGCAGCTGATCGTGGGCCGGAGCAGCAGCTGCAGCTATAATAGATAGCTACGTCGTCGTTATCAAAATCCCGATTAGATTGTTATTGTTATTATTTAATGTTTATGACTATGAGATTTAAATGATATAATACAATGTTAAAATGTCTTTTTTTACGATTTTCACGCTTTAATGTTTTCTAAAATTCTACGCATTACACACGATTGTACTCCGCTTACTTGCCGTCGATGGTCAGTGAGTACTGAATTG
>PVMI01078421.1:4865-18735 GCA_008528875.1 Aulacorthum solani
AGGCCTAGCCGCTACCTTTATATATTTATTTATATGCATATAATTTAATATATTTAATTTTATTATATAATAATGCCGTAATTGAGCGTTTTTCGATATAGGTGCCTATTACAATAATATATAGGATATTTACTGAATCGACGACTATTATAAAAGTGTAGAACACAGAACTCTTGACGATATACATGTATGTATAAAATACCTGTAACGAGTCTATCATAAAATGTGTGTTTGCATTACATCAGCCAACTTGTTACAGACACCGAGCAATATATATAATTCTGATGACCACGCACAAACGCGCGACATAATAATAATAATAATAATACCTATGTAGGTAAGTTATACATCGCCGCGCACGTAATTTTCATTTTCTCGACGTTTTCGATGAAGTCTGACATTATAACACGCACAGGATTTAATTTCTCACAGACTATGCGCATATCATAACATCTTATATTATCGCACCGTTATCAAATCGTTGTTGTTGTTGTTGTTATTGCTGCAGGGACCTTCCAGCATTCGCGGCGGTTCCGGCGTTTACGTCTATATGATAATATTCTATTGTAGGTATATAGGTACGACCGACCTGCAAGTACGAACCGCTTTGCATTCCGAACATATTCTAGTGACAAAAACTCGCCGCACTCATATCGAGTGCATTCTTCATTCATTCTTAGAAACAGTAATTCCGTTTCGCTTTCCATACTTAGCCCTTCCGTTATTACCCAGTCATCGCCATTTATAAAACGCCTATTCAAACATTTTTTTTTTTTTCATCGAGTAGATGCATGGGTAATTGATCCAGTTTTATCATTTTTTTTTTTTTACATTTCTCGGAACACCTACCTATTATAAATGTGCAGACTTCGCGCAAATCCATCTAAGGTAGTTTAAAGAATATTCGTTGGGTTACCGCGCGTGGACAAAATTGTTGACAAGTTTTTTTTGGTCGTTCTTCCCGAGCCGGATAAAATATTTCACCGGCGGTCGTACGAAATATTATTTTATACCTACCACTGCAGCGACGGCGGAAGGCGGTTAACTGCGTTTATCCGAAAAGTAAAAAAATGCAATTCTTTTATACATTTTTTTTCATATTGAAATATCGATTCACAACTGCGGCAGATTTACTACGCTCCTCGGATAAATTGCAAGACCCGAATGCCTATGCTGCACTGCAGTTGCAATGCGAACAGGTCGAGGAATATAATTAAATTTTAATGCATTCGTGTCGCGAATATTAAATTGAGCGTTTCATTGATGTATTGTAATTAATATTATGTATGCATGAAGTTTAATACCACTATCATACATGTATAATAATACGATTGTGTGTGTGTCTTTACTGCAATCTCTGCAGTACAGGAACAACACGGTAATGGTGCAGAGGCATATCTACATTTAATAATAATTATATTGTAGACATTAGTAAAGTATTCTAATCATCGTGAACGGAAGATTTCAATTTTCAAGGACTCGCACTTCGCTTGTGTAATAAAACATTTATTACGAACAGGGAAAAAACCGGAAGACCTTTTTTCCAATGGACATTGCCTAGTAATATTTAACACATGTCATAATAATATTTTAACGCCCACCGACGGAGATCTAGAGCAATTCAAAAGGAACGCATGCTTATGATAAATATCAAGTTCCTATAAGAATATTATTGGGGCTTTTATAGTAATTTATATTATACATACCGAAATATGATAGATGGTCGAGATTCTGTGCATGCATTGTGATGGGACCGCTGACCATATCCCGAAAATCACGTGACTTATAGAGAGCAGTTATATAAAAACTATGACCTCAAAGTAATAATAAATGTATTATCGATGGTTGCAGCACCTGATGATGCAATTCAAATAGCGAGATTCTCATCGCACACACACACACACACACTTAAACACACCAAACATGCCATACAGACACGATTTCCACATCGGAAAATTAGAATTAAAACATATTGTTAAATCTGTTCGATAGCATTCGAATACGCATCACGCATCCGAATAATTGTCGGACAAACGTTAATTGCGCCCAACACATTTCAGGTATTTTTCGTAGTAGATTGGGTCCAGCAGAGACTATTAATAATCGTTAGTAATATTATCTGTATGATAGCCATTTAGTATTATCTAGAGGGCAGTAGGGCACCACGAAGAAGCTATCGCTGTCACTGTCCTCCAAATATGATTTTTCGGTTTAATAAATAAATAATTAAAAAATAATAATATGGATAGGTATATTAAGTTGTTAACTTTTTTTTTTTTTTGTTAGTTTAATAATTATGTATAGAGTGCCTAATATTATAATATAAAATAAATTGCTTACACCAAATATTTACAACAGTGTTTAATATCGATGTATTAAATGGATCACTTTAGATACTATATGGGCTAAATTTATTATACTCATTTTACAAACCGAAAAATGCTGGGCGCAACTTACTATTTAGTATTTTTACAACCACCTGTTCTCTGTGAGTGCAATCGCCTATATTTTCGATGTATCGTATACATTTCATACATGGTACACGTGCATATATAGTCACAAACATATATAATTATATTATACGATATTGTAATTTATAACTAGGTATTAAGTAGACAGCTGTTTTTTCTGATACGGTAAAATTGGAAGTTTGAGTTTCAATTGTTTAATTTTTAAAAATGATATTACTATCCAGAGAAAACACATCGTTGGGAAACTATCCTAAAATAATTTGTTTATTTTCAAAATTGTTTTTTTAGTGTAATATAAAAAATGATTAACTTTTAAAGAGTAAGCTCGCATTGTATAGATACAAAAGGTAGTTATTTTATACATACCGGAGGTTATACTGTAAATCCGTAATAATTAGGGCTTGGATTTAAATGCCTTAAAAATATCAAAGCAATTGAAATTGCATCTCCTTTATCAAATTGGTTTATAATGGCTTCAATAATTGGAAAGTGCTCATAATAATATAATGCTGCAGTTAACCATGTAGGTACCCCACCGCATCACTATAGGTTGAGGGGGCAAAGGAATACCAGGATCCATAGTTTTAAATGTATCTACTCTGGATGACGCTTTTAAGAAAATTTTCTTTGCATTTGAAATAAACTAATCCACTTCGATAAATTGACCCCGTATTTCAATTAGCTCAATTTTTTAAGTCATAATACAAGAAATGGAAAAAATGTCCTAAAAAATTTAAAAATGCATTAAAAACGTCAAAACATACTCAAAAAAATTGTTGTGGTTAGAACGCGAAGTACTTGAAACATATTTGTAGCTTGGAAAGCATCGGGTAAGATATCTCAAAAAAAAAGATTCAAATTCATTGAAATCCGATCCCTAGTAATAATAATATATATATATATATATTCGTTAATACTTATATTTCACTATTATTGTATTTTTAAGTTGGTTTCCTGAAACATTCAACTTTGAATACAATAAGAAACAATTTTTTGTCGCATGTGTATTAAATAAGGTCATGTTTGTACAATATACGATTTTATCGGCAAAAATGAACACAGTAAATTTACAATGGACCTTTTTATTAACTGATATATACCTATTAACTATATTATATTAACGAGCAGAGTTTACCTTTGCTGTTCCAATATTCAATAAATTCTTACAAAATATTCTAATTGTGCAAATAATATTATAAACAAAAATTAATGCAATATATTTTTCTTTAATATGGGTGCTCAAATATTGATAATATGTATCATGTATAATAGCCATTTAGGTAGATACTATATAGGTTCTTTATATCACACAATTGATTAAGATTTAAGAATCAGTAATCAGTATGTTATAACTTATATACCTACCTAATAAAACTTATATGCCTGATTACACATTTCCGTAAACCTAAAAGAACGTTTTTCTTACAGCGTTAGACAGTGGAACAGCACGGCATCTACATTGACGCCGATTATGTTCCGGAACGATGTTGTATCCGTTTTACGGTACACGTAATATATATCACAATCAATGTATACGTTCAGCAGTTACAATTTCATATCGTTAGCTTAAATATTAGAGTGAATTGACTAAGGTAAAATATAAAATAATATATTATTTTTTTCAAATTTGAAGGTATAAGAACACAATGTCTATGTCAATAGCGAGTCGTGAATAATATGTAGGATAAGACGGATGTGGACTACACGGGTGCGGATGCGCATCCCATCACAATAGGTACAACATTTCAAAATTCAGATTAAACATAACTATTTTCAGTCATAGTAAAAACTAAATAATAAAAAATGTATAAATTGACTATACACTCTCAAGAACAACAATAAGCCGACAAGAATATAAATTACCAATGATTTATTCGTTATAATTTAGAACTTTATACTATCTGACCCGGCATTGCTTCGCGATTGCTAGATTTCGGTTTACATATATAATATTATAAAGATTAAATACAAATATGAAATATATACATAGATTTAATAAACACCATTGAAAGTTTGACAACTGTACTTCATTAAAATTAGATATTTATTAATACATAATTAATATCATCATTATTATTATTATTAGCTGTACGCGTGTAACTATATTCGCTCCCATCCAAAATTTAATTTAAAGGAAACTCTTTATAACTATGTATAATTTATTTTTAAAAATGTTCTTGTTAATTTCTTTTGAAAAAATCCTGACAGTTAACGTTTCGTTTCAATTGTGTTTATTTAGGTGATTTTAGATATCTATACAATTTTTTTTATTTTCCGTCTGGTACTTACACGAATGAATCAGACATTTTTCCGACGCTTGAATCGACCTGCACATTTTGGCATGTAGGAAATAAGGATTTTTTTTTAAAATTTATCTACAGACTTGTATAGCGATGCCGCGATGGTTCCTGCAGTGTTCTGTTGATTGTCATTGCAAAGGTGAGCCACACAGGAAACTGCAAACGTTTGAATTCTAATGGCATATCTGTCTGGCACATATCTGGCTTTATAAGCATTTACAGAATATAAATAAAAATATTATATTACACTTCTACGTCTTTATGAAATACAATTTTTGTTGTTTATCTACTCTGTCATTATTTATTTAATAGACTCGTTATATTATTAACATAATTTAAATATACTACGCGCCTATATTATATATTTCTATAGTGTATAAGTATAGGTACTATAGCTGTATCCAGCGTTGCCCGGGGATAAATTAATTCAAGATGGCCATTGGAGGGCATCCACGTGCGGCGAATAGTTTAATATGTAACTTTTTTTTCTTACACTAACCAATTCAATATTATTACAACCAGAAATACACGAATATGCGGTTATATGGTTTTAATATTTTTAATAGCGAGTAAAATAACTCGATCGATCTAAACCTTCACTGAATCATCGTTTAAATCAATTTAGTATTTTTTGATTCTATAAGCAATAGACTTTTCCTTCTATATAATATATATTATGATAGCGGTGTCACTCGTGAATACTATTCCAATACGAGTACGACCCGTCCGGGATCTCAAATAATATGTGTGCAAAATTTGGTGGCAATTTGTCAGTGAATTTGCATAACATACGTTATTTAGATAATATGGTACACAGACCCGGCTAATAATATCTGTATTAACCGAATGTCCATTGGAATCGATCTATAACTATATCGTTTTCGCTTTGCTTCAGCTGAAATGTACCTACTGATAATTGTTTTTTGTTAAAAAATAGGTCGAATATTTTTTTCAGTTTATAAACGTCGACCATATTAATATATTATATACTTTGTCTGTAATATTTAATAACATAAACTGTTATTCAATGTTATATTTATGTATATAGAATAGCCTTACAATGCTTGGATAATGCCTAAATATACAATACATACAATACATGAAATTATATTCAATCATAAGAACTATTTTATTATCGGTTCGTCTGTAACCAATGACAACGCTTATCATATATGAGCAAAAAAATATTCGATTTTTGAGAACCGAAACAAAATTTATCTGTGATCCACCCTATAGTGACCTATGTATATATGGGTTGAAAAACGAATAGTTCAAACGCTCCTCGAGTCTCAAGAAATCAATTGACATAGCTTTTACTGAAAGCGGTTCAGTATAGTCTTATAGGACGAACAAACAAACAAACATTCAATTTTCTACATTAGAATAAATGGGGGAATCATTACTTTTAAGCATGAAAATCAAACTTAAGAAGAATCTATTTATTTTTTATTTGCTACCCTAAATATAGAATAACTTTGGTGGACAAAAAATAGATACTACATACAACATCAACAAATGGGCGAGCATAAAAAGTTGAAAACTTAAATTCAACTTTAATTGCTTTTGTGCGGTACCTACACAATTCCATTAAAATTACATTTTAATATAAGTACTGTGTTTTTATTTGACCATAAAATTATTATTTATTAGTTCGTTACACACATTATTATATTGCCTATATTTTGTCCCACTGTTGATTCGCATAATTTCATAAAGAAAATTAACACCACGATTTTCATTAGATATTATTTAACTGAAAAAAAATACTTATATCGACTATATAATATTATTCTCATTAATATCTGCATTGTCAGACAGGTGATATGGTTTATGTAATAATATTGCAATGTATATTGTTACATTATTAATATATTATTATTAATTATGACATGTTTTTAACTATATAGTTAATTCAAATTTTGTTTTCTAGAAAACATTTTGAATAATTAATTTAGAAGCTGTATTAGGCGATGATGAACATTTAACACAACTAGGTATTATACGATTATGCAATATAGTTATTACTATATTTAATAAGGGAATATAAGCTCGGCTTTTTATGTAGGTAATCAAAAGTTCAAAATATGTAAACATGTACTTTTTCCTACAATTCGCAAAAGAATGAAAAAACATGAAATATTTTACAAACTGTTTTTTTCAATATTCATTTTTAAAATTGATATCATACAAAAAAGAAAAGTACCAAATAGAAAAACAAAGAAACGAACTAGATCAACTACGTCATAACGACCATCGAGTAAGGTTCTAAAATATCAAAAAAATTGTTTTGCTAAAATATTTCAATTATTAAAAGTTAAAAACTAAATTTTAATTTAAAACTATAGTAGGAGGTACATTTAACACTTCTACTTCTTTAAATGTTAAGTCGAAAATTGTATAGAAATATTGTTTACATCGTACGCGCCTTACAAATAACATATAATAATTATCAATCTTATACATTTATCTTCTCTATACATGGTAATCGGGAATTTGATATTGATATTATCTACACTTATCAGGTATTAAATCAGTTCTGACTATCTAGTGATGATTTTATGAATTATACCAAAAATCATAAAATATAAAGAAAAATGTAAAAAGTATATTTTTCAATATTTCAAGAAGTCTGAAAGTTTCAAGTTCAAAATATTTCAAAGACAAAATTTCATGTGGAATATTTCATATGCTTATAACCCTACTATTGAGCAATATAGGTTGTATAACAGATATGCGATATAGCGATCATATATATCATGATATATGGTTTACCTATTTTATCTTATTTATTACGTTTACGACTGATTGAATATTTTTCCAGCAGAATAATGATTATTATCAACATGTCCAGGCATATAAATATACTTACGGGTAAATATAAAAATACCAATGTACCTGGATCCAAGTAAAATATTTGAGAAAATGCATTTTCCTACTTCAAAATATGCGAGTAATATAATATTATTTATAATGAATACCTACGTTTTATTTAATTTAAGATGCTATGAAACGTATACTAATTTTTATTCGGAATTGAGAAATCTACATTCAATAAAATTATGTATTTGCATAAAAATCCGTTCCCCAGTTATTCAATTTAAAAAGTATAATTATTGAACTTAAACATCTTATCTTAACTAAATACTATTTAATAGCTATATGATGATATTCATCGATTCGTATGTGTTGTAATTTATGCCAAAGTATACACCCATTACACAATGATTTCTATCATAGAAGTTCTATGAACTAAATTTATAATTATTTAATTATATGACGTAGGTATATAATACAAAAAATAAAGTTGAAGGATAAATTGACGTTACAGAAGAAAATATGGTAGTTAAAAATAATATATACATAATGCGTACATATTATATGGTTGAACATGGATAAGGTATATTTATTATTTTATTAAATATTGATAAAATAAAATTAATGACTTTATTTTAATGTAGATTTACAATATCAACATTATATGTAACATTGTAATCGCATATATACTTTCCTCTCATGTAAAACTTTAAAGTCTTGACTCGTGACACAGTTCTCGTGGTTTCTTTCTAAATGGTGCCGTTATGTATACTTTCAATGCATTTGACCAAACTTAGGAGACGTAAATTCGGTAGTTGGCGTGTAAACCGACCGAAATATTTTATGGTGGCAAGCGTATATATAGCATAATATTATATCTAACCTGCAACGGATAAGAATTATATCATTTTTAGTTTTATATAGAGTCCATACTGTATACTGCATTCTGTATTATAGATTGTTGGTTTTATTTAAAAAAAAATTGTTATTTTGGGACATTTTTCGCTTAAAGCACACGAATTTTAGCTATAGAATCGTTATTTCCATTACACGTCTTATATAGGTTATATTTAAATTATAAACTGCGACAAGATATATACATATACATTGCTACGATTTAAAGCATTATTCGAAAATGTACAATATTCTTCTTCTTCCCCTTATTTAGTGCACACAGCTGTATTGTTCGCCTAGTTGTTAAGCGAGCGGAGGCAGTCGTACCTATACAACCATTATTGTTTGGAAATATATTATGTTGTGTTATATTTTGTGGAATAAAAGAAGTCCGTTGAAATATAACTCGCCCCCGCCAGGGTGTGTGCGACGTGGCTGACCTTTTCAAAAACGTAATCTGACAATGCGGCCTACGGCGTATTATATACCTATGCGTTATAAACGTATATATTATGTACACGCATAGTGATGTATAATAAGTAGTATGGAGAGCAATAAAACTTGTAAAGCCAATGCGCATTTGGGCACGTAGTCGTCGTGGGGATTTGAGAAATAACAATATATATATATATATATATATGTATATACGTCGTATAATAATAGTAATAAACACAATATTTCAACTGTCGGGCGGCGAGGAGAAAACGAGTGGGAAAAAAAAAACCGAATACTCGGGGAAAAAAAAAAGGGGGATGAATAAAATATGATCATTGGCCGTACGGCAACAATAATGACACGTTGCATGCGGCGGAACCAGGTGTGGCCATGGTCCTGGAGAATGGGGTTGTTAAGGACTCGGGTGCGGTGGGCGGCGGCGGCGGCGGCGGCGGCGGGCGAACAAGTCGGCGGCGGACGCAGAATCGTCCGCGGGAGAGGCAGTTGTTGATGGGATCTTCGATACGCCTGCGGGCTCCGGTTGGTGCCCCGCCTCCGTTTGGACGAACCGCACTTTACCGCCTGTCACCGGTGAGAGGCACCTGTGTGTGCGTGTGTGCGTTCATGTGGAAGAAGAATGATTTACCTACATAACTACCATCGTGCCTACTTGAAAAATTATGCAGCTGCAACAGGTACAAAGAAAGCCTACGCGGAAAGAGAGAGAGAGAGAGAGAAAGAGATACTCGCATCGTGATGGAGACGGTGAGATTTAATGATAATATATGCATTATTATTATTCCGTGTCTACCTATGTGTATGGCGAAGGGGAGCGACCGAGGAAGACGGAGACTTGAAATGGGAAAAAAAAATAAATACATTTTCGTAGGCGCGGGTAGATGATCCGACAAGCGGCGGCATATCGAGTGACTACGACGCAATACCTTAATAGCTTTCCACATTTTTCATTTCGAATTCATTATATATTTACCAACTTGCATTATCATATTCTATACTGCTAGAACGACTTGCATGTGGCATGAACCTTTTCTTTGTGTGCGTGTGTATAATATTTTATTTTATTTTATGCTCTACACGTGGTCTTATCTGTCGGCTCATTATACTGCTACATGAAACACATTTCAGAGTCAAATATTTTCCCAAACCCAATAGTGTAAGATTATTCAACGTCTGCATCTGAATGCCGCGTGTGGGAAGCGGCAACGACCATTATATTATAATATATTACACGTACATAATATTTTACGTTTTGTATACATAATAACAATTATCATTATTATGTTGTGTCCTGCGGGAATATCAAAAAGGAAATTCCAAAAACCGTCGATAACAAAAAAACCGAACCGTGCATTCCGGAAATAATAATTCTCTCGTTGCCCGTACACATAAAAATATAAACTCGTTCAGCGGAATAATAAATAATAATACATATTATGATAAACGTTTTTCACACGCAGTTGCCGCCTGTTGCAGGATGATTAGGTACCTTGTATAACTAGGTGAAATACTGTATAATTCGCTTGAATGGGCACGATGGCTGGTTAGAGGACATATTATTCTCTCCCCCCGACAATTCTAAGAGACATTTCTTCGCTGGCGTTTAATATTTTAGGCACGTCATGAATATTGTACTCGTACTTACGCTATAGCTATTAATTATTATTGTGGACTGCATAAATTCAGCGACTGACTATACTTGCAACTCGATAACTTGGCCAGAATTTCACAGAAAATACAATTGCAGGAGTCTCGACTGTCAGCCGTCGGACTATATGTTGTATATTGTATAGTATACAGTTTAATAGTTAGGGCTCTGATTTTACTATACCTACTTAGAAGTGTCGAAAAATGCTCTAGCAAAAAATACATTTATGACTAAGAAAATTTCAAAAAAGGTACGAACAAATTTTCAGGAAATAACCCCTAAATTTGTGAATCATTTTATTTAAAAACAATATTACCCTATGTTGTAATATTACTAAAAATAGGTTGAAAATTACCTTGAAAAATAAATAATGTCCTAGAAACATATTTTATAAATGCAATTAAATTTCAAAAACCTCGAAAATGCACGAAATTCCCCAAAGAAAATTCGTTGTTAGCATAGTGTTTACCTGATACACATTTGTATCTTAGAAAGCATTATTTCCAGCATTATAGAAAAAGAATGCAAAATTCATCGAAATTCGATCTCTAATATATTAATATAATAAGCGCTTATAAGTAATACTATAAGTAGGATTATCGCCTAGACCAGACAAAGATCGTGTGTTAAGGTTAACTTTAACTATAAGAGCATTGAGAACCTATAACCAAGTGTAATTATTTAATTGTTCCTTGTGCTATAAAATTAATTTACTGCACATATCGATTTATGCATTGGACGAATTAAAAAAATTATTGAGACACTGCGCGGTAACGAAACATGTATTTATTTAAATTATATTATGTACACGAGACAAAACAAAATTTATAAATGGTGTGAGATAGGTTTGTGTTAAAATTGTAATTGATATGAAGCTTAACAACACACGATATAACATAATTATCGAAATGATGGACTGCAAATATTAGTTTAGAACTTTTAGTCAAACATATCTAATAAATTAATAACCATATTAAATACCTTTATTTTTATACATTTTTAGTCCAGTTGGAGATTTTGTAGAATTTAAGTGGCTAATATTTTACCAGACAATGTAAAACATAAAGGTGCTCACGCAGTCCGCATCCCTAAGTATACAACCATTAGATCAAAGAAGAAATTTTTTAAAAAGCAATGTATGACTATTTTTATAAAAATATACAAGAATTATTAAACCTATTTTATAACATACCTACTAGTAGGTACCATAATAGGTATATCATTATTTTGCGCCTAGCCGAGGAACAATGTTCGCAAGTTGCTGAAATAATTTGCAAAGATATATAACAATGTATTGACAATTCAATGACCACACTCGTAAAAGCTTAAATAAGTTTTGAAATATATTTTTAATTATTGTTTTCTTTAAAACATCACCATTTATTTCATTATTCGGTAAGATAGTTAATCTTATTTAATTTTGTCATTTTGGTTTTGATGTTACGATTGGAAGGTGAAGATCGAACCATTTTTACTATTTCGATTAAATTTGGTATACAACTTACAGGTAACATACCGTAGACCGCATGAGTAGCAATACGATAATTATAGTAACATGACGAGTAAATAATCAGTTTTGTTTTCGAAATTGATTATTTATCTTGCAACCTTTGTAATTTTTTGAATTTCCCAACATTACTAGACAACAAGTAAATTATCAGGAATATATGACAATATTTCATACGATTTCATATTGTTTTATAAGTTTGATATTCCTCATCAATCGCGGTTCAATCATAGTAAAATATTAAAACGTTTTCAAACAAGAAAAAGATGATTGCTTACTTGTATACAGGTAGGCATATCGTACCTACTTGTAGTATAAATAAATCATGCAATGTAATCATTTACACAAATACACATTATCAAAATAATTAAAAATGAAAACATTTTACTTACACGTTTTTATATGTACGTATACCTAGATAAAACAAAATATTTTATAGTCATAATTCATAATATATTGTAATTAAAATTCGTTCCGAGAAATATAAATCAGTACCAATTGTTTTAGTAATCAACAAAGTTTAATGATTTGAGATAATATACAGTCCAATTAAAAAAATACTTAGGCACAGGAATGGACATTTTAATGAATCTGTATAACATATTATAATACATATTCAATTTAAACAAATTATAATCGATTCCACATAATTTTTAGATCATAAAAATAATATTAGATAATATATTTGTACATTTAATTTGTCTTTCATTAGGTAATCATTATTCATTACTCATCTGAAATAATTACAGTTAAGGTTTTATTTCCATTAATTACCAATCTAATAGGTGTCTTAACATGAGAAATAATAAGAAATTTAAATGTACCTAAATAATTCAATCATTATTTCATTCAAATATACAGATATACCAACACATTAAAAATATTGGAGCAATAAATGCATTTAGTTTCCAATGTTATACTTGTATTTATTTTTTACTTTGGGTCAATTTTTACTTTTACCAGTTATCTGGAATCTGGATAATCGGAAAAATGGGAATAATTACACATCTTCAATTTTAAAAGAAAATTGATTTTGGTATTTTAATGTAATAGGTACCTAATTCAAAAACAACCTAGTTTAAATATGAAGTTATAAGTATTCATAATATGTTTAATTTTACACCAAAGACTAGACATTTAATCGGAATTGGAAAAAGTTGGTACTTTTGTTAAAAAAAACCCAGTCATTTTCAAAATAATTGGGAAAAAATTTAAAATAATAGGTAACAATTTAAGAAAAACTGGTATTTTTTATTAAACTAGTTTTTGACAAAATGTATTTTACTTTTTTATTGAAACTCAAAAATAAAACTATATAATATAGAGACTTACATTTTTCATCAAATATTTATTTTATAATTTTTTTAATATTTTGAATTTTATTGTGTTATCAACATTTAAAATGTTTGAATTCTTTAGCTTTTTTCGCTTTATGTATAATATAATATTTATGTTTATGAGTAAAAAGATATTTAAAATCGAATACAAAGTTCCTCATAAGTGGTTCTTACTACGCAATTTTATAGAAAATCATAAATATATATTTTTTATAAAAATTACGAAAATATGTAAATTATTTTTTAATTGAAAATCCTAAAACTCTTAAAAATTGTAATTTGACCACTTAAAACTTGAAGATTGAATTCGATTTCTAATTAGTTTTTTTTGCTGGAATTTAAGTAAAAAGTTTAGCGTTAAGTCAAGTACATTTATTTTGTATCATTAAAATTCAAATGTGGACTTCATTGGATATTCACTCTTACAGTACCTTCAGCAATTTTTA
>PVMI01078435.1:0-11696 GCA_008528875.1 Aulacorthum solani
CTATAGTAATAAAATGTACATTATGTATTACATTGTACTGTATTTACTTTTCGGATAATCTAAGATACTTACTGTAAATATGAGGTTTATTCTTATATTTTATACGACCCTTAGCTTTATTTTGATAGGTATCGACCTTTGATTTACAAATTAGTAATTACAAATGGTAATCTTCCAACCTATATTTTTAATTTTATAATACAAATTTAGCAGAATATTTTTATGAAATTGTTGACCTATAATTATCAAATAATATGAAACTTGAAGAAGTCATAGCCTTTGAGGATGGGATGTTATAAGTTAACATTGTACAGTTACTAGTCCAATTATTATCACTAACTTTAATGTCAAAATGTTTCAGATATAATGAATTGGTTCAAGTTCATGGAAAGCTTGATCCTTTAGTAAATATAGACTTGACACCTGAAAGTAAAGTTCAGGTGAAAATTATTTGTGGTGACAAATGTGAACAACATATTTTAGATGTATATCAGACAGTAAACGAACTCAAACAAAAATTAGAAAAATTTTCCGGTATACCAGCACATCGTATGCGAGTATTTTATATGGATCAACATGTGTGCTCAGTTATTGGTCCTGAAGAAATGAAGTTTCCTAATAAGAGACTATACAGTTACAATATAGTTAAAGGAGATCAGATAATAGTTGATTCAAAAAAATAAAATCTTTTACAAGCAAACACAAAAATACTGTGAATTATTCAGCAATGAGTGACCTGTGATAATATAAAGATATTAAATATGCATGAATACACAATATTATAATAAGTTCTATAATTTTTAAAATAAACTTAATTATTATTTTTATATACTAGTCAGTAGAAGAGAGTACAGGTTTCCGATGTAGGTGTTAAATATTTAAAAATGATAATCTTATAATTGTAATCTTGGCAGCTTGTACTTGTTCTGCTTAAGTACACAAAAATATGTTTTAATCAAAACCTATTAAATATTTACAGTATTTAAACTTCTGAACAATATATGTACCATAATATTATGTAAACTTTTAATTCAAGACTTAGTATAATAATTTAGTTTTATAATTGGACTTTAGTTTGTAATACTAATATTAGTTGTAATTCAGTTTTTTTAGAAAGATAGACTCATTTACTTAATTATAAATTATAATTAACAATTGAATTGAACTGTATTTTTTTCTGAATATATATTTTTGAATACTTGTGTTCATAAACAAAAGCTGATACTAATAACAATATCAATCCTGCAAAGTTTTATTGATCAGCTTATCATCCAAATTCTCAATAATTTTATTAAATAAAGACATAAATTACAATTAATTTAATAACAATGAATCCTTCAACAAAAATATTGACTTTTGAATACATATATTTTGCAAATGGGTTCATTTGATATAATCTGTGGCAGATAGTGGAGAGTGTAAAACCTATGGAGGTAACCAAAAGGGGTAAAATTTCGAACAAATATTTTGAGGAACTTTAAAATTAATCCAAGACAAGAGTGTGAGTGAGTCAATTTTTCTAGATAGAATGTTCTTGAAAATAGTGATTGAGTGCGTGTTTGGGAGATGTTAATTTTAATCTGGCAGCTATGGATATATAACCATGCTGCACATGAGGGATATCAAGTTAAGAACATAAAAGCAACATATAAATGGATATCTGGGTGCTTGAGAGCCCATTGAAATTTGTTTGGTTTGCTGAGCACTCCATAAAAATTAGTATCACATTTTGTTAATAACTAATAAATTTCTTTAGAAAAAAAATGATGAAATCAAAAAAGCTCAAAGCGAAGGACACCGGTTACTGACGCTGATTTATCAGTGATTTGAGATACAGCAAAACCAAGATACATCTATAAATAGATCTCAATTTTATATTTTTTCACAGGCTAAGTAAAGTAATACAGCTAAAAATGCATGTTAAATTATAGTTAAATAAATTAACAAAAAAAATGGAAGTGGGACGTGTGTGCCTGAAGTGCATTATAAGAACCAAAAAAATATTTCAAGTTAAATTATATGATATTATAGGTACGATACATACATACGACTGCAGTCTAAGATATCTAGATTCATAAACCCGAAAAATCCTCACAAGTCACAGTAATTAGTTTATAAAGAGGCTGTTATGGTAAAAGTGAAAAATATACAACGTTCAAGAGATACTGCGGATAGTCACCAGAGCAGCACATGATGGCTGTAAATTTGTAATTTTGGACCGAAAACATGCTTTTGTACTTCAAGTTTTTCTCAGCCCTTCTTAGTCATAAAAACATGATTTTTTCACCAAAATATACGTGAAAAGTTTTTCTAGACATTTGATATCTTTTTTTTGTAAATTCCATATGGTATTTTAAAAACTTTGAAATTTTCAAATGCAAATAACATTATCAGTTTGAATTAAATATTTGAAAATCTAGAAAAACTTTTCACGTTTATTTTGGTGGAAAAATTATGTATCTAATTATGTATATTATGAAACCAAAAATTTTATTAAGAACAGATAAAAACATAATTATATCTGTTTTATTATTTGTAAATATGTGAGGGTAAAATAGATTAAGTATAATGTGAAAAGAACTAGGAAAGATATTAAGACAATAGAATTTTAAAACACAAAACCATATTTTAAATTGAAACTAATGAATCTATACATTTTATATTTACAATGATTCCTAAAATATATTGAAAACCTTATAAAAACCCTATAAACTGTCAATCCTAATTAATTTTTATACTAATATTTTGTTTTATTTCAAAATCAATTTTTATTATTTTTTGTGGTAAATAAATCATTAATTAGGGTTGACATTTCGATAATATTTAAGTTCTCAATAATTATACTGGTACAAAGTACCTCCCTAGATGCTATCATATTACAATTCACTTTACAACTGTAGGTATTAATAGGTAAATGCATTATGCAGTGGTTATACTAAAAATTAATTAATTTAATAGTCTTAACTGGTTAGATTCAGACAATTATTATATTAAATAGCTCCACTAAAAAAAATGGGTACAGAAATCCCACATAGTCTAACAAAATTTAAATTTAATATTAAATACTTACAATTTAGTATATTAATTATTGTACTAAAATCTAATGGTTTGGTTTCCTGTTCTACAACAGATGTATTTTGCACTTCAAGCAACTCTTGGTCTGCTTCATCATAGAATACTTGCATAAAATGTTTAAAAGAGGTTGAGGCAATAGTCTGAGGCTTTGTAGAATGAATATTGTATTTTGGCTTTTCAATTTAATATAAAAAATTTAAACACTTACCTACTACTATTACAACTAAAAATTAAATTAATTAGCATATGGACGTTTATTTTATGATGGGTATGTTAAACTTGGTGCATGGATCAGTTTTTTAAACTAACCTGTTCAGTTGATAGTTGATTTCCCAACCTTTTTGTTAGGTGGAGACATTGTTAATCCGGTTAGAACGCAGATATACATATATAATTTAAATACCCATAGTATTTTTAAAAAAAACAAAAAGATACTTACATAAAAATTGACAAGTCTTTCAGTTTCAAGCTGTTCTTATTCTAGTTCAAATCAATCAAAGTTAAAAAGTCCTCTACTGAATACAAATAATTGTAATGACATTAAAAATTCGAGTAATTGAGATAGGAAAGGTGGACGAAGTCGTTCTGAAGTCTAAACTAGCAATTATCTAAAAAAATATAATTTACTGGACAGAAAAACCATGTCAAAACTGGTAGAATACAAACTTTTTCAATGATAATATCTTTAATCGTGTTAAGTTTTTACCTTTAGATGATGTAGAGTTGTGGAATTTAGGAAGGCAAACATGTTTATCATTTGTAGCTAGAACTTACACTTTGCACAGACGCATAGACGCCTAAAATAAGTACATTTAAATGTGCATCAGTTCATGACATTCGAGTAGTTTTTGTATTATTGTATAGTAGAATACTAACTACAACTTGCGATTTATGTTGAGCTGAAGAATTCGTTTTTCAAATAACTTAAATTGTATTTAGAATTTTAGATATAAAAAAAAGGTATTTAAAACTTAATAACAATAATTAATTTTGGTATTCTATTAATATTTTTATTTGATAATTATTTTCATAACCATTAACCACATAATGGTAAACATTTGAATCCTATTTTGTGGTATCTGCAATACGACGTGGTATTTACTTATAAACAATGTGGTTAACAACTAGGCAACCGTACGATTGAGCCAATCACAGAGCTAAATGTTTTTAAACCACGGTTCATGGTGCAGTGTGAATCACGGCTACTAGAGAGCCTTGATATTAAGACTCTAGCTGGGACTGTGCGTGCCACTGATAACTATAGGTAGATAATAGGTAGATAAAAGAATATAAAAATTAAACTGATTATATAGTGATTAGTGATTACATTCCGGCACTCTGGTCTCTGGTGTCAACGGAGTTTTGTTTTTTTGTGCGTGTGGCGTGGTCGAGCCATAATTATTATTTAAATGAATAAGAAATTTAGAAATAATAGCGTGTAACTGTAACGATAATACGATATTAAATTACCAAACTTTCATTTTACACTTTGGCTAAATCATCGGTCTATTTTCCTTCTACCGAGGTCTACGAACTTGGTGAGTTTAACAATTTATGATATTTCATTAGACCGTTTGAATAAAATTATTGTATCATCAGAGTCATATATTAATTTCAATGATGAAATAAAATAAATTACTAAAAATTGACGAGTTTACATAGGTACATGTAACTTGTATACAGCTAACCAATGATTCTAAATTGTTTTATAACAGTGAGCAAAATATTCATCTAAAAATCTATCGCCACCCACATAGTTTATAGAGTTTAATTAACAAGCTAATCGTATTCATCAAAAGTCTGTAGTACTTTCACAGGCACAAAAGCAGACAGATAAAGAATTTTACTAATGATTGTAATTTTCCCCAAACATAATTGATAGTCAATACCATAATTAATTTATAAACACTTGTCAACCAAAAAAACTTAACTTCTAGAAAATACTTAGGTGCCTGGTTTTTTAAAAATATTCAACAATTCTCCAAGTAATCTCCTCGGTAATCTCTTCATCAATTAAGAGGATGTTACACCTGCATGTGTTATCTCCGTCTCACAAATGTACAACATAGCAAAAACTGTTGGGCCCTGGACTATAATACTCCTTCTTTATTTATAGCAAAGTTCCCAAAGTTCCACCACTCGGGGGGGGGGGAGAACTTAATTTGTTTCATAGCTATCTTATTATTTAGATAATAGTTTGAGAACATTAGGTTTTTTTCATTTGGTTATTAAAAATTGTTGGTTAGTGTGCTATGAAAAAAATTAAAAATAACTATTTTCTTTTCGATTTTTGTAATTTAGATCAAATAAAAATGGCAACTTTGGACTTGGATGAAGAATTACTCAAAGATGAAGAGTTAGTTGCAAGTATTCAAAATTTGGACCATTCAATTGTAGATATTGAAACTTTACTTGAATCACGAATGGATATAGATTACAACTCTCTGTCAGTAGAAGAAAAAATTAAGCATGATCTACTAATTGCATTTTCATTGAATAGTTTATATTGGGTTTACTTGCGATTGGATGGTGTTGATCCAACTTCTCATAATATAAAACGAGAATTGGATCGTATAAAATCAACTATGGAGATGGCTAAAGGTGCTATGGCCAAAAAAAATATGCTAAGAGTTGATAAAAAAGCTGCCGAAAGGTTTATTGATCATGCTCTTTGGACACCAGAAGATAAGAAACGAAGGTCTCAACCTCTAGAAAAACAAAATAAAAAAATAAAATTTGATGAAAATGGTGACCCATCAAAATAAAATTATTTTAAACAACTCTTTTTGTGTGATGCTCTATTTTGTATTGTAAATTTACAATAAACTAAGTGATTAAAATGTATTTTAATCTCATATTTATTTTATTTTTTGGTACTTTAAGCTTTGATAAGGTTGATAAAAGAGACAAGTAGAAAACTATTGAAATAGGTAAAAAGACCAAAGAAAAAAAAGAACACTGAAAAAACAATTTTTAAAAATGTAAAATATAATACTAATTGATTATGAAAATCAAAAAAATATATTATGAATTATTATCACATAATGCTTCATCACAAACCATACAAAATATTTTATAAATCATTTGACAATATGAAAAAGTCACATATATTGTCACTATAATCTCTACATACGAAATTTCCAGTACCCAATGATACAAAAATGTATTTTACTCTATTATACCACACTTTTTATTGTATTTAAGATATTTTAATAAACCACCTATATAAAAGATGAAGAATAATTTTCACATAATTGTATGAAATAAAAACAAGATTTTTCAAAAGAAATACATTTTTGTATTTCAATATTTTTAAAGATTAAATTAAATATATATTTTTCTTAAGGGGATTGTATACCGACCGTTTTTAAAGAGTTCAATATAAGCAATTTGTATGTGCATACGGATCGTGTGAATGTGTACCGTAGTAAGTGATCACTTTACAGTTTACATACTATTTACAAATGTATGTATTATTTTAATTTTCATAATCAATTAATATATTTAAAATGTGTTCTTTTTTTCTGATATTCATTGAAATATTATTACATAAAATGAATACATTTCTAAAATATACACAAATACATAATGTATTAAATATTAATCAATCAGCAACAGTATGCACAATGACACTCTATAGTCCCATTTTTTTATAATTTTGTTTTTGTTTAATACTTTTTACTTTTATTTTATAGCATAAATATGCTATATTTATAGCTAAATTAAATTTAAATTAATAATGTTTTTAAAAGGGAAGGTTTTGGAATTGAGAATTTAAAATTATCAAGAGTTTGTTCAATTTGTTCTCTCGATTTTTCAAAAAACAATTTTGTTAAAAAGAGACTGAAACATCAGCTGTTTAATTTTTATTTTTTTTAGGCTGTTTTGACTGTTTCCAATCGCATCATTCACAATGTGTTAAATGTGATTGTTCTCTTTTAAGAGTATATTAACTATTGGTAGAAACCTCAAACCACTAAAAACCACATTAACTTAAATGTTATACTTTCTTTAATATTTATTTTTACAATACCATATGATAACTAATATTTTGTTATATTCATATACTTAAAACTGATAATTTGTGCTAAATTTTTTTTGACCTATTATGTTTCTTATAATCTTAGTGTAGACTGTAGAGTGTAAGTCTCTACATTATAAAATGAAACTATTATCTACATTTCTTACTCATAGCTTCAGTGGTTCCGGCTCAGATCATGATCAGTCATAACAAGTTATTTTATAGATATCATATTATATTGAGTTAATTTTTCCTAAGAATTTGATTTTTAGACCAAATGGTAGGTTGGGTGGTTAAGTCCAAATGGAAGTATTGTGTTTTATTTAGTATGAATGAAACCCATATAATATGATTGGTATATCTCAATATCTGCTTAATAAAAAAGGTTAAAAGTACATATGGATTAGTTTTACTAAAGTTTTACTTAATTTATATTGTGATTCAACCAAAAGTGCATCAAATCAATCTTAGCCAAGTACTCCTGTTCTCCAATGTTCATTATTTTTTTATTTATCATATTGTTTTATTTATTATTCATATTAATTTGCAATATTGTATTACACTATTACAACATGGGTTTTGAAAATGACCAATTGATTGTACTCCCGTGACCCCAACAATAAATAAACAGCAATATTGCAATAGCAACCATTAGGTAGATTTTCCTAAATTTAAATTATGTGAAAGGTTCATAAAATGAAATAATTTGCATATTGTAATATATTTTCTTATAAAATATGGTCATACTGATTTTACCTATATGCATAAAACAGTTATGACTACTTAGTACTTAGGTACTTATTTTATTGTTGTTAAATAATTCACAAAATGTGTCATCTGTAATTGGTAAATAAAGTGGATAAATTATTTCAAACAGGATGATTATGTCACCACGCTGTGATGGATCATTCATATCGGGCATCCCTTCATTGTGGATTAATTTGACGTAATCTTGCCTAAACATTTTATAAATAATTTGTGAAGTTGTAAAATTATTGAAATAATAGTTTATTTAATTTCTTACGTAATGATTTCCGTGATATTTACTCTTAATACTTTATGGTCTAATGTGTTGATAACAATTCTCATACCAAGTAATACTTGTTTCAACAAAACCTTTTGAACCATAATTAAATTCATATTATCTCGTTTGAAAACTTTATGGGGTAAATCCTCAGTGGTAAATATGTATACAGCTATTCAATAAATTATTTAAAATTAATTTATCCTCTATTCACTTCACATTTACAGACGTGTAATATACAATACTTTTAACATTTTTATGCCCTATATCTGGCTTTGATACCTCAGACTTTAATGTTCCTCCTGTGGGAAACCCACGTGGAATTTTTATTTTCAGAACTTGCATTTCATTTGATTTTGAATCACAAATAATATTAGGTTTTCTTTTAAGCTTAACTGATTTTATTGATCCATTAAAAATCTAAAAATTATTCGCTAATTAATAGTTATATACAAATTTAATCATGTTTTTTCATACAAAATTACTTCGTTTAATGTTAATTGAAGACCCAACTTCACAATTTCAGGTCTACCTTCATTTTTTTTTAAATCCATAACTATTGAACCATTTGATTTAATGAACAAATTAGTTATTGGATTATTAAGTGCACAATACTCTCTAAAATTGTACATTTTAAAATAATGTGAAATTTATTTCATAAAAATTGACGAACGAAACTCATCGTAATTCACAATTGGGGGGGGGGGTAGGCGGGCTTATCCCTAAAGGTTAACTTAACCCCTCTTCTCCCTAAATCAGTTGTACCGATCCACAAACGAAAAAAAAAATCGGGAAAATAGTTTAAAAGTAATGTATACCTAATATAGAAATATTTTTAGTTGTTTAATTTTTTAAATAATAATATTAATAATTATTATTGATAGGTATAATTTTATTTTTTTATTTACATAGATTATAGATATTCTGGATGTGTATATTGTTATAACTAGGACTGTGAATGCATTTAAGTAATATTTCAAATATAATGGTAGAAAAATGCAATATTTTTAGCTTATTGCATAACATAACTTCTTTAATACAAGGTTTGAATTAGGTACCAATGAATTAAATTTCAAAACTTCTATTTGGTTTTTTTTACCCTATTTTACACTTTTAATAATTTCCAGTAGTTTTGAAAGTATTAGGGAAAATAAATGATATAACAATCATTTTAACGTACAAACAATTTTTTATTTTTTTGGGGTAACTCAAAAACTAATAATTGTAGTCACATGAAATTTTCACCAAATATTTATATTAGTGTTTTCCATTAACAGTAACATTTTTGAAATATTTTGACCTTTTATGAGCTATTTATAGTTTTGTCAATCTTATAATTTTGTAAAAAAAATTTTATTTGTAGTAGATAAAAACTTTTTTACATAATAAAAAATAGTTTATTTATTCATCAGAATCTTAAAAATTTGTAAAACTATTTTTCAGTTCTTTTTTATTTGAAAGAAGAAGACTTCCTACAGGCCGCATCAAACTCCAATTTTTATTTTATTCAAAATATTAGTAAAATATAATTTATAACAAATTGCTTAAAATTGTATTATTTTTGAAGACAGATTATAAAGTTTGAGATTACAATATTGAAAAACGGAGATCTTTGAGGCCTGTAGAACATTACCCTCTATTAGTTAAAAAAAATTATTAAATTTGGTTGATCCTACAGAACAGGATCCCTATTCCCGTAGAGCGTATTTTTGTGATCGCATTGGCACCGGGCGCCTTAACTGTGGGCAGTTCGCCGTAGTGTGGTATGCAGATATTATTTTTATTATTAATATATTAATATAAATATGTGTACCACAAGGTAAGCTATCCGTGATAAATTATTTTTAATTTGCGTTACGTTTTTAAGTCATTTCTGTGACATCAAAAAATCATGATTCATAAATAGTAACGACAAGCGTAACGGACTTGAGAAATACAAGTTGGTCTCGAGAACCAATGAGTTATTTTCTTGGCATAGATAATAAATTACTTACGTCGATTGTGGGTTGTGTAATTACCAAGATCCGGGTTCTGATTATATTGTAATATGATAATATATTGTTTCAATAACTATTTTAAGTAGGTACGTGTTTTCGAGTAAAATAGTTGACTATTGCAATGACGACGCAAGCTTTCTACGCCATTCGTTGTCTTTGGCGGAAAATCAGAGTAGGGCGAAACATAATTATCCAAAATATTGTAATCTGTGATTTAACAGTTGTAAGTAAACGAGTTGTCAGCTCTCAGGTAATGTGAGCAGACTAATATCACCTGTATACTATGATATTCCCTACGATTGCCATAAAACGGGTATATTTTTCAGTGCAGTTGACGGACTGGTTCGATTCCCCACAAAAATACATTTGGCACAACTGGTGTATGATTTTATTATTAATTGTATTTCGGCAGCGAAATAATTTTGTCGTTTTTACCTGTGTAAGTATTTTTATTCAAACTGTACGACAAAGGAACGACAAATACGACATACTTGTAGCATTGTACTGAAAAGGGAGCGTCGTGGGTAGCAAAAAAAAAGATACAAATATGCTATTGAATATATACGAAAAACGGTGTCGAACGAAGAGGTCGAATTTTATTCACAGCCCATTACTGTGTCGCGTTGTATGTATACAGAGTGATTCTCCAAGCATGTTCTCCCTTTTCTTTTTCAATAATTCAGTTATTGATTATCTTATTTTCGGGATTTTTAAATAGGTATACTCAAAGACCATATTTTCCTATTCTTGACATTTTTTAGTACTACTTAACGAGTTTTCTGCAGAAATACAAACTTCTGTTTTTCAAATGAGAACTGCCGTTTTTCACTTTTTATTGTTCATCCTATATTTTTTTCGAAAATTTTGATGTATTTAAATCAAAATTCGAAAGAGTAGCTTTTGGGTTATACAACTTTATTTACTAATGATATGTAAATGGTTATCAATTAGGTATGTGGTCTTAGTTGCTTAGATGAAAACTTAAGTAATTACTATTAATTTATCAATGTAGATAATTTGTAAAAATAATCGAAGTATAATAAATTAATAAACATCTAATATTGCATATACAAGTACCTGATTAATACAAACATTTAAACAACCCAGAAACTACCAGTTAGAATTGATTTAATTACGTAAACATTTTCAAGAAAATCGTCCGTCAATTGATTTTCAGTGAAAAAATGGAGTTCTCAGTGGACAAGTAGAAGTTTCAGCACACTCCTTAAGTAGTATGAAAATGTCAGATAATTAGAAATATGGATTTTAGGTATACTCCAAAACTCAGAATTATTTGAACTAATATAATATTGAAGTGAGCTTGTTTAAAAAATCGCCCTGTATATACAGAGAATAAAATGTAGTCCACGTACGCGTACATGCATAAAACGGTAGAGGTCTAATGTCAGAGGAATCCGGTGGCCGAGGGTATTATAAGTCTGTGATCTCGCACCTGCGTGCGTGTGTGAGCTTGTGTTTAGAGTGTGAATAACTCAAATGTGTATAGTTTAATTTATAATGGATTTTACACGACGCTAACATTATTGTTGTTACTTTTTTTCATTGAGCAAACCATCCT
>PVMI01078438.1:0-10002 GCA_008528875.1 Aulacorthum solani
ATTTTGAAAAAGGAAAAAAAACCGTGCACAGAAAACAACGGAAAAAACGCTTGTATTATAATACACACACACGCAGAAAACATAAAATAAGGAGGACGCGGAGTGTGCGACGGCGCTACAAAGGCTCCGGGAAAGAGGACTTGGCGCCACATCTAGCGTTGCAGACGACTTATCAAATAAATGTTATACCGAATCACCCGGCGTTATTAGCGGATTCCGCCCTCTAGTCGAACGACGACGACGTTTTTACGATGCCTGACTATCTTTCATTCATTGGGAACTGTCGCAGAATAATGTTTTTGTGGCTTTCCGTCTGCCCGGACAATAAAGACGAGAGAAATATTTCCGAAAAAGCCCACTCGCGAGTGTTGTTATTATTATTATTATTAACCTTGAGGGTTCGAACCGTACAAAGTATTACGACTTCGCAAGTTTTGTACTCGGTATGGTTTTTGAAAAATGTGAATAACAATGAGGTCGGCGGAATAATAATAATTATCATTCGTTTGAACCGAAAACAATAAACGATATTGTGTAGTTATATAGTTTGTTTATTGTACGATCGCCGATCGATGTCATTATTGTGTTTTCCAAAATTATGAATATTATTATGCAACTGAACGATAATATAACAACAACGGTCAGATAACTCGGTTTTATTTCAAATAGGTATCCAAGAGTTAGAAAAATCACCTTTGTCGCATAACGTGCTTGTGTCATTTGCAAAAGGTCATCGTCGCGTTAAACGGATACGGTTCGTTTTTAAATACAATTTCAACATACATTGGCACATGTGTCACATGCATAGTTTAAGTTTTAACATCGAACGATAGACCTATATATCATGTTTTTAATACAGCTAAAACAAATTGCGACATGTATTTGGTTTACGTGTTCAATAATAATTGGATTATAGGCTTTGTGTATAAAAAAAATAAAATGCAATACCTATACGTAAGATATAATATGACGTGTTATTCAATTATTAATGTAAATTTTTATGTAATATGTTTCTTGTGTCGAACCTATTTTTGAATGTGTTTAATTGTACGAAAATCATCCGGTCTGGAATTGTCAGATGTATTTAGTTAGGTATTAAACTCTTTGATTTTTTTAAATTCATATCTGCCTGCCTATTGATTATTTACATTTTCGTCTGATCACATAATGTGGTTAGCAATCTTAGCTAATTCGATGATAATTCATTTTTTTTTTAAATTTGACATTTTATAAAAGTGCCAGGGACCTTTAACACGTATTCTTTTTGACTCTAAAAATGACATCATGGCTGTAAAACATATAATCCATAACCAATAGGTATGATCTTAGTTGTGTGATTGGAATAATTTATTAGTTTTTTTTAGTCTCTGTTATTGATCTTGACAAAACTGACTACTAGGTCATTGTTTTACTATATACTAATATATGATTGTTCACATTATAAGTTTGGCTTGGATTAGATTATAAAATTCAGTTTTCTTTAGGAATAGTTTATGGTGGAATATAAAGATTTTTATGTGACGGTTTACAATAAGTACATGTAAACGAGAGAAAACATTAATAATCATTATTTTATAACTTAGTAGAGATGACCTACGAGTATGATGATATTATGTTTAAGTAGAGTTTATGATGTGCAAACTTTAAACAATTCTGAAATATTTAACGCCTTCGTATTTATATATACATAATTTAAAATATAACCTCATTTTTAAAAGTAAAAACGATGAGTGGCAAATTTTATCATTAGGTATTATGATGGTATATTTGTAATTTTGTTTTTATTAAGTTAGCATTATTTTACTCATCAAAATACACATAACGCAAATTTAAAAGAAAAATGAATTTTCATGCTTAGTGTAATTAAACTAAAAGCTTTTTATATTGACAAATATTATGTGAACTGAAAAGTATAATGGAACATCATTCAATTAATTTAAGGTATTATAATGTATTTAATGTTTTACGTACTCAACTTTCTTTTAAGTAACATTTTATAATGACGACTAACTATATTTAAAATGCGTAAGCCTGATACTTTGACTTAAACAAGTGTTATACCGTAATAACGCTAATTCTTAAATTGATGAATACGTCATATTTATGGAATATAATAAATTACATAATAATAAAGTAGACAAAAAAAAAACAAAAAAATTTCAAACTCATCCATACGACTGAAGTTTTTCTTTTTTTTTTCAAGGCAATAAGTTATTACCTACTTTTAATACGAGTGTGAAATATGATTAAAAGCGAGGAAAAGTAAGAGGTTATAAAATGATGAGTTCTTAATTTTTTGGTAAAAACTTTTTTGAATAATACAAGTTTCACAAAAAATAATATTCTTTTTCGTTTGAAACTTGATCAAAATTACACACAGTGGAAACACTTGAGAGTTCAAAAAAGAATAAATATCTGTTGTTATGGGGGAAAAAATGACTTTAAAAAGGTAGGTAAAACTGCTTCAACATACTTGTAAAAAAAATATTTAAATAAAAATAAATAACACCATGTAGATTAATATGCAAAAATAAAAATAAAATTACAAAATTTGTATAGTTATAGATTAACATAACAAAAATAAAACGAATATAAATGTGTATCGATAAATAATAAACCAAGCAAAACGGCCTAGGAACCCTGCAAATATGTTTCATTTTTAATATAGTTGTTGTGGTATAATATTGTATCTTAGAAATACTTATTGCATTATTCGGATTTATGGGGAATGAAAGTTTCTAAACTTAAAAACCTGACAGAAATACACAAACCATAATAATTTTCTAAGTTCGAGTACAGTAAAACCAAATAGACATAGTAAAAGACTAAATATTCAAAACCTTTTTTATTAATTAAAGTAGCGACTTTAAAAGTTAAGAATATTAAAATATAAGTACATTATTAATATCTTAAGCTATAAATTAAACTAAAAGAAATTACATGAAAAACTGCTTTATATAGTGATGTTTTAAATATTTTGCAATCATTGATTTCAAATTTAATAAAAATGCATTATTCAATAGCGAGGTTCACTGAAAACCTACTACAGAAGCATAAGCTACATTCTAGTTTTTTATATTATACTAGGCTGATCATAAAATTGTCTCTAATATTTGAGTTCAAATGCATAATGTATGCTAAAATAAAAATAAATAAAATACTTAAAAACTAAAACTTAATAAAAACTATTTAAAATGACTTATTAATGTAGTATTTTAAAAAAAAATCTTTTCGAATCAAACATTTTAAATTTATAGCAAATTACCTATACATTGTTAATCCATAATCATTCCGTTAGTTTTCAGATTATGTAACTTTTTAACACTATGTTATTAAAACCACTGAATGAAAAATCCACCACAGCTGATAAATGTCTAATTTGCAGCCTGTCACATTTATAACTTTTTGAGCACTTCTACAACGGTAAATAGTTGCAACATAACATTATCATTTTAACAATGAACACCAGTAATATCATTATAAATAGTTGTTCACGTTTAAAAAACAGTCTAAGCTAAACATTTATTTAGAGGTGCAGAGTTGAAAAAGGAACGATTTTTTTTAATTATCTCGGTCTATTGTATTTAATGTGACTCAGCATAAGAGACATATTATAAATAAAAATAATATAAGGTTAAAAATATACTCTATTAGAAACTAGATGACCTAAAAGTTGAAAGGAAAGATTAAGAGCAGAGAATCCGAGAAAACGCTAATATTAGAAACAATTTAATTCGATTTTCAAAAGAACTTACAAGTTACAATATCCATGGACTTTTATAATACTCGGTTCGTTTAGATAATAGGTATTAATCATGCGATCTAAATATTATGTAAAATATTCAAAGCATTATTTTAAAGCTGGTAGTAACCGCGAGTTTACGGAAACCTTTACAGTTTAGATCCATTTATTTATTGTAAATGGGGTAGGTACATAATATAGTATTATTAGAGAATTTCTTCAACTTCTATAACTCACATAAACATAATAGTATAATATTATATAATTAGTTTTCATGAATATTATAATACCTATTATAATATTACCTATTTTATCGTTGTAAGATCATTCAGTATAGAGGAAAAGTTCGATGAATATAATCTCTATTAGTTTTTTTTCTCTCAAGATAGACTCTTTGACGATATTTTAACACTTATAAAATAATTATTGATAATACCTAGTGACTAATCAAACCGATTCGGGAAAGTTCTACACTTCTACTGACATCAAAAATGTGTTATAACTTATTTATCGTGTTATTTTAACAAAATTATTCTTAAAAGCTTATACTATATTTTAAAATGATATAATTTTTCACTTAAATGTAAGCACGAAATAAACCTATTCATTATAATATAAGAACAAACCTATTTTCGTAAACAAAAACTAAAATCAAAGAGTACATTTTTTTTTCTAACATTTGACCACAATGGTAATGTGGAATTGTCCGCTCATTATTAGTCCTATATAGGCGCTCTCAGATATTTTCATAGCGAGGGCGAGCTTCAATAATTGTATCTAGGTCACAGATTTAAACACTAAAAACAAAAATAAAAGCTTCAAAAAACTATTTAATGGACAATTATACTAAAAAGCTTAATAATATGCTCTAAAAAATAAAAAGCAACTAAAACATTTTTTTTTATGAATATAATATAAAATTTAAAGGAGAATATTCGTAATATTTTGTATTTCATTATAGCTCTAGACCACCAGATGCTGATTAATATTTTCAAATAAAAATGTTGATGGATATCGACAAGGATTGTTTTGTATCTTATAAGTATCTTAAGAAACTTCGCGCCACATCAACTGAAGTTACAGGAGCGAACATCATAAGTAGTAAAAATAGAAATATTAATAAAATTAATTACACTTCATTTTTTTTTATTATTATTTGGGAGGCAGTTCCTGGCATTTATACTAAGTTTTTGTCAACTTAAATTTTTTCTTATAAATTATACGAAAAATGCTTTCAAACCATAAAATGTTTTGAAAACACCAACAAATGTTCTGAAAATCAAAAAAGTTAAAATAATGTAAAATAAAAGTTAATATTTTTAATTCTTTGAAATGTATAAAAAAAATTGTGATTAGAAAGGAAAGTTTTAGAACATTCAGAAAAAATTCAATTTCCTTTTAAATCCACAACCTAGTAAAATTAATAAATATAATATGAAACATTAAAGTATTATTACTACGTCTCTTGTCAAATTTAAAAATCGAAGTGAATCAATAACTTCATCCCTCTATTTCAGGAACTTATGTCTCATTCACTTCTAGTTGAATCTTATCATTGCTCGCTACAATTTTTTCTAAAAATCCTCTGATAGGGGGCTTTTTGTTTATATTTTTAACTGATCAATGAAGTGTAAATAATATAATTCAGCAGTAATACATTATGTTTTACATAGCTGCACAGTAGGTCATCGCCACCCATAGATTGGGTATCGGTTATCGTATAACGGCGGAAGGCCCAATGAAGAAGGGGGTGGTGTTTTGGGGGTGGAAATAACCCTCGCCCCTCAGTTGTATTCATTCAAAAAATATATGTACTATATTATGATATTATTATTCAGATTTCTGCAAAAAATATTGTCATATGGTTTTATTTCATATTTCATATCATTAATATTATGAAGATTGATGACTACTACAATCTAGAGCATGTAGGTCCCTCCCTCACATGTTATATTTTAATGTAAAATTAAAACAACTCCCTAAAAAAAACCCTGATTAAGCGTCTGGCAGAAGCTGATGCGTTTGTGAAAACCTACTAAGGAAAATAATGGTTAATGTTTTTACCAGTCATACCAGTATTGCTGATAATTATATTATGAACTATATTATGGCTGAACAAAATATGAGAATTCAGATACCTACTATTGGAGTGAAAGAAGTAATGTTTGAATATTCGTTATAACTAGGTATAATAATTATTATCTTATTTTAAGTACTATAGTTATGATTTATTCTACATACAAATTATATTTAATAATATAACATATCCAATGTTATTACTAATAAATGCATAATACAGTATTAGTTATCTATGGTGTCTGTATAATACATGTAAAATTTACATTGTAAATATTAAAATATAGGGTACTATACTATATACTAATATATATATATATATTTGTTAAGACTAATTAAATAATATAATTTAAACTGTTGGAAGTTTTTATCATCAATTTTTCTTTGTTTAGTATCAAGTTTAAATGAATTGTACATTTTGTTATTGGCCCAGGACATCAATTAATGTAATGTTACTAAGTACTTCCAAGCACAAACTTAATGATAGTTTTGCTATTAACAACTCGAACAATTCAATTTTATATAACTCATATAAATCTCATACAAACACAGAATCAAGTTGCAGACAAACAAGAAATATTCAGCTAATATATAATAATATATCAAGTATATGCTAAAATAATTTAAATTATTTGAATCAGTGCTGCTAAAAAAAAAGTTTAAAAATATAATATAAAAAATATTATGCTAACTTATACTATAGTTTGACTCTTTTGTCTACAAAATACAAAACTAGATCTTAATCCTTCTACATCAGAAAACTATTTTTGAACAATATAGTAGAACATAATAGTCATTAATCTTTATCAAACAAATTAAAAATGAACACTGGCCAAAAAAACATTTTTAAAGGTATAAAATATATATTATGCTTGAATATGGTATGGTTAAAATAATATATTTTAAAGCTATAAGACTTGTAATTAACTGTATATCAAATTCAATGGACTAGAATTAATGTAAATATTATTATCTTTTCCTTTTCTATACAGCGAGAATGCGTATATTACCGCAATACTGACAACAGACTATAATTAAATATTACGGTAAATTAATCAAGTTAAGGGCTGTACATATTAACATATTTACTATAATAATATCATATTACATTTAAATCTTTAGACCACTAATATATTGATGTATTCCTACCAGTTTTTAGGAGCAAAACCTAGAATCTATGAAAATTTAAAATTTTATGATACCTATTGGTCATTATAAACAAATTATATTACTCATAAGTGCCCACATATTGATATATTTCCTATAATTTAGTAATATAAAATTCAAATAATTTATTGTTTAATTTTAAATGATAAAATATAAAGGACCAATGGAAATAAATTCTTCACTAACATAAGAATCTACGAAAATTTACATAAAACTCAGCATATTTATAATGATTTAAAATTTTAAGTGTATTTTTATAATTATAGCTTTTATTTCTTAACGAATAATTTGATATTTTGTAGATTTAATTTTTTTATCAGGATAACTAGGCAAAATTATTTACACAATTAAATCAGTTATTAATTATTCAATTTAGTTGATAACAATTTATTATTTTAAGACGAGATGTGTCTTACCAATTAACAAAATAAATAATGTCGTTTTAAGAATTAAAATATTCGGTACATTGTTTTAATAATTTATTGATTTGTATAAAACATGATTCGGTCACATACAGTTATGAACTGGAGCAGTCGAAAAAAAATTAACAAACAATGAACAGCGTGTTTAGTTTTTAAAACGTTTTTAGCATTGCCTATTTACAGGTATAACAACTGCAGATTATAGAAAAGAAGAAACTTTTACGTATCTTTATTCCTGAGAGGAGGTGTCGTTTATTTTAATTTCATCGCAATTAATCATTTCAGCTGACTAGTGCAGCAGCGGTGTATTAACGACATTTTTCTGCCGATACGGTCGTACGACTATTATAAATGCATTTTCAAATTCACACTATATACGTTATTGCTAATTGTCGAATTATAATTCAATATGATCTGTGTGATCAGAAATCAACCCTTTCCAACCCCTCGGTAGGTGATATAATAAAGACGCATCTTTATAACAATACAGCAGCAATGCCCTAATATTGTGTAACGTAGAAACAGAACGATATAGTTGTGGGTGGTGATTATACCGAAATGTGATATTGGAGAGGTTGTAATTTTTTTTTTTTATGATTCGTAGAAAACATTGTTGAATGAATTACGACGGTTCATCTGTTTAGCTATTGTTCTCAACGCGCCTCGCTCGACCCCCTCCCCTCCCCCCCAAAATAACTATGCAGCATAACGACCAAAGAATGTTCACATTGCCGCAGGGAGCGACGGGCGTCGGGGGTGACTGTGTGGGCGCAGTGTGGCGCGGGGTCGGAGAAAATGGTTTTCGCTACTTGGCGAAATAACAGAAATGACACAGTAAATGTATTTGGTTCGGTGTGTATGGTCGTATTATAAATGGTGAAACGATTTGCCGTGTACGAAGAAATACGAACAAAAGTTTATACCAAACAAGTACCAAACTCGCGTGAATTGTTCGTGTATATAGTCGTAGTGGTGGTAGTTTTATTCGTCAAACCGTTTCGATGGGTATTTCAATATATTATTATTATTCTTCAAAAACTCCTCGTTAGAAAAATGAACTTTGATTTTCACTATACTTTTATGGTTTAATCGACCCGTTTATACTATCCACTTAACCGTGTGACAATATTGATCACAATATAATATTATACCAACGAATAATGTCGTTATAATATTATTGTACCTACAACTACTATTATCACAATAACTTTTGTGTTTTATTTTTATTATTTTCACGAATATCATCGACTTGATCTGGGGCTTTATGAGTTTTATACTTTAATATGATTATATTATAGATGCTATTATTGAGTACTTTAAGAACTTAAATATATAGGTACTTATATTCAACATCGATTTATAATGGTGAATAATATATTGCTCAAACTAAATAAAGTAAACAGGAATTAAAGAAAATTGAATTTGCTGTAGTAGCGTTCATCATCGTGGTCAATTTAGATACAAATTGAAAATACGCATAATTATATGGACCTATCATATTATTTTAAATATTGTGTGTATTATATTATTATACATAGATTTTGATAAAATAAGTTTGGTATAACGAAATAGGAACATTAAAGTGATTTTTAATCAGTTAGTATTGAACAGTTACACTATAATTGAGTACTACAACTCATAATATCTATAAAAATTAATTTAGTTCTAGACCACGAACAAAGCTTTATATCATTTCGTACAAAGTCATAAAAACTATAATAAACATAATTAAGAAAATAATAATAAGAAGAATGTAGAGCCGACGGGGGATACGATACGACTGTGACGTCCCACCGCACTGTAAACGAAATAATAATAATTATAATAAATGAAAAATATTTATTAACTGCACAATGAATGATGTTCACCGACGGTATTTCATAGTACACAACAACAATTAATAATACCTACAATTATTACGAGAAAATTACGAAAATATCGACTTAATTTGCTCCACGCAACCGTATTTTGTTTTTCGTTCTCGGTATTATGAATTTACGTGCACAGAAGTAATAACATACGTACCTATGTTATTTCGTATTTCGTCTCTCGTCGAAATGGCAAACAGAATTTAATTGTTACTTGGCTTTTGGGATTGGGAGGATTTTCTCTCTCTGGCTTTTCGAGGGTTTTTATGGGTAGGTAGGTACGTACTTGCCGTGCACGACTCACCCAGAAACGATTGTCGACGATGGTTCATATTATTATTATTATAATAGTCCATATATTATAATGATACGACGGTCGTCGGTGATTCCATAATCGGACACGACGACGACAACGTAAGAGTAGATACTTGCAGTAGTTAAGAGTAGGTAACGTTGACCTTTAGTGACGTAGTCGAGAGATGGAAGAAAAACACAATATTTTTGGAACCGAGAATGAAACAGGAAAATAATAATATATGTCGATTGTTGTCCGGGATGGCGTAGGTACCTAAAACTAAACTACCACTCTCGAGTGAGTAGATTTCAATAAATTTAAGGAAAATAGAATATTATTATACTTAAAATCAAACGCCGACATTTGTCTTGGTTGTTCGATCAATATTGGTGGGAAGGAAATATAATGCCTTTTTTCTTTCCAAATATCTTC